>PVHP010013844.1:0-39902 GCA_004024765.1 Zapus hudsonius | reverse complement strand
TTGCCAGCTGTAACACAGATAGAGGTCTAATATCTAGAACTTACATAGAACTCAATAAATTAAATAATATCAAACAGCCCTCTCACAAAATGGGCCTCTGAGCTCAACAGGGAATTCTTAGAGGAAGAAATACAAATGGCCAATTCTTACTTAAGATAATGTTCAACATCATTAATCATCAGGGAAATGCAAATCAAAACAAAAATGAGATTCCACCTGACTCCAATAAGACTGGCAATCATTAAAAAAATCGACCACCAATAGATGTTGGCAAGGATGTGGGGGAAAAGGAACCCTCCTTCACCGCTGGTGGGAATGCAAACTTGTACAACCACTATGGAAAGCAGTCTGGAGGCTTCTGAACAGGATGGATATAGAACTACCAGTAGACTCAGCTATCCCTTTACTGGGCATATATCCTCAAGACTCCTCGTTTTAACACAGAGACATCTGCACAACCATGTTTATAGCGGCTCAATTTATGATAGCTAGGAATTGGAACCAACCTAAATGCCCATCGCTAGATGATTGGATATCAAAAATGTCATACATATACACCATGGAATTGTACTCAGCAATTAGGGAAAATGACATAATGAAATTCAAAGAAAAATGGATGGATTTGGAACAGATCATACTCAGTGAACTCACACAAGAACAGAGACAAGCACCACATATTCTCTCTTATCTGTGACCCCTAATCAGGTTAAACCAAACTGTAAGTAAATATGACTAGTGACTCAAGGGAAAGGCAAAGGGGACAGAAGGAACAGGGGGCAGGTGTGGAAGCAACAGAGGTGGGAGAGGTACACAAACCTAAACTAACAATAATCTGACTCCTTAGAATCCTATCTTCTGTACAGAAAGTTCTGAGGTAGATAGGACCCCAAAGGGCGGGGGTGGAAGCCTACCTATGGTACAAAGGACACTGAACTTTGGCTCCCTGACCCAGTAAGTAGTTACCTACCACAATGAGCAGTTGATCAGAGTGACCCACATGGTACCTAAAAAAAGACAGATTTTTGTCACAGCCCATGAATACCCACCTTAGGCAGAAGATAAGACCCTATTATTGAAGATTCCACAGACTGATATCACAAAACACTGAGATACCCAGCTGAATCCAGAAATGAAATCAGCTCCCAGATGGGCAGCCTTGGTAATGCTGGATGGTGTTGCATTATATGCCAGGGGAACCAGGCCAACCATATATGGAGAGAGCTGGAGGCATCTTCAAGGTACACTGACGATGGACTGAGAGTGCAGAACACACTACTCTATGACATAGACAAGCAAGTCAAGAAGTGCCCATCTGTGCAGTAGTGGCACAGTAGTTGCAACATCAATGTCTGGCTAATTGGCTTTGAGATCCGCTCAAAGGCAGGGAACCCCTGACTGGTAAGGGGACCCAAGGCAACCTTGAATGGGGACCAAGAACCCCATCTCTGTGGGGAAGTCATCATTAACTATAGGTCCTCAGAAAGTCTACACTCACTCACTAAACGCTCACCTACCTAGCAATATTTGTCTCAGTAGGCCAATAATAATCTCACTCTCCGCTGGAGACTCTGCTTGTATTTTTCAGAAAGCAGTGAGAACCAGGGACAACGAAATTCCACCAAAGGGACCTGATTTGATGGGGGTCAACCAAGCAGGAGACAATTCACCTCAAACTCACCATTTAGAGCCCTAACACAACCTTTAAGGAAGTGAGATGACAAGCAAAAGAGCTACTCCCATAGCAAGGCAGATAACCTAGAGAATAACAATGGAGAGAGGCACCAAGGGTGCCAAAAAAGTCCAAAATACAAATTTATAGACTCTTAAAAACCTAATACTGTGCAAAATATAAACTCACCCACTATGACTCAGGGGGGCAGAAAGAATGTAAGAGTCATGGGGGGATAGCTAAAGCATATGAGGGATTGTTATCATGGATTCAATGGCTTTATCTAAGAACTTATGATACTGAGCATATTGTTGTGTATATATATATATGTATGTATATATATATATATATATATATACAACAATATGATCAGTATCATATATATAAATATAAATATATATATCATATATATATATAATTCTAAGTCAATAAAAACGTTAAAAAAACAGAGGATGATTAAGACGTAGTCTCATGTGTGGATGATGGGACTAACTGGTGATTTCAGTTTCTCCATTAAAAAAAGAAATTTAAAAAAAGAAATATAGGAAGTGCACTTGTAAACAAAATGACATCCTTGGCCTAAAAATAAGAAAGAAAAATGAATTATTTTTAAAATTATAATTTTCTTTAAGCCCATCAGAGAGCTAAATTTACAAGGCAACAGTAATTTCTAATCACAGATATGAAAATGATTTTAGTTTAAGCACAGCACAAAAGAGAAAATAAATCATTATACAATTGGATATGATGTAACAAGTTTAAAAAAGCAATTAGCAGCCAGGTATGGTGGTTCATGGTTTTAATCCCTGCACTCCAAATGCAAGGGGAGGAGAATTGCGGGGAGTTAGAAGTCAGCCTGGGACGCCAGAGTGAGCTACAGGTCAGCCAGGGCTAGAGAGTCCTTACTTCAAAAATAGTAACAATAGCAACTAAAGGTTAAATGCTTGCTGATATGTCAATGTGGTATAGTGAGAAACCACCACCCATAATGGAATTTCACATAAGAAAGTCCTTCTAAAAGGACTTCAGCTTTTTCTAGCAGGAAGCCTGGAGCAGATGACCAAACATGGAAGAGATGTGCATCCTATGGTGTGCGATGGTGGTCTAGCAGGGAGAAGTCCTGCCTGGCTGGATTCCACTCTCCTGTCAATGTCACTAGGGGAGGAGTAGCGAACATTCACAAAGTGAGGTACAGAACATGTTCCCAGGGCCTGGGACATGAGTAACACAATGCTCTGTCTAGCTTGGAAGGATTAAGAATAATATTAGTTCTACATACATATTAGTTCTACATAACATTCTTTATAACTACTATGTCCATTACTGAGGTAAAATAAACTAGAAACTATCACCCAAGACAAACACACTATAAATCTATTGAGAAGAGTGGACATTGCCTATAATCACAGTGATTCAGCCAGCTGAAGCAGGAGGACAGCAAGTTCAAAGACTGCTTGAAACAAGCAAACATATTAGAATCAAAGCCAGCCTGCCAAATTTAGGAAAACTCTGTTTCAAAATGAAATAATGAAGGTCAGTGGTCAGGTATTTTCCTAACATACACAAGGCTCTATAAAAGGGATTTGGATAATAAAGAAGTCTATCCAAGAAGTTCAAAAGCATCACTGAAAACAGGGATGCAAATGAAGTCCCGCATCTGATTAGCATGAAGATAATACTAAAGTTGAGTGCGAATGAGGATTCAGAGAAATGATCACATATGTTGCCAGAACTACAAAATGGTAAGTCCCATTGGAAATTAGATAAACAATATGTAATGTATAAAATCTATCCTTGTGTATATTTCAAGAAATCACTCAGCAATGGCCCATCTAGGCATTGACCCAAGATGAAGAAGAATGATATACAAATATATCCAAAAGAAGAGTAATGATGAAGACATGTTTACAGCAGCAACCATACAGAAGACAAACACAAATCTACTGTTGGATGAATCAATACTTCCTGAGATAGCAATACAATGCAACACTCTATATAAAGGAAACCATATTGATGATATTTAATAAAGCAGATTCATAAATTCATTCTGATAACATGCAATGCTACATACTTTATGATTGCATTTACAGTTTCTTCTCTAACTGAGAAAGTATTAAACTGGAAATCAGTAATTTCCAGACCTTGGCTGTGGAGAAGGAATGATGGAAGGACTATAAAGGAATGTGGTTAAATTTATGGGGTAGTAGAAATGTTGTATGCCTTCATAGAGACAGCAATTAAAATGAAATTGAATGCATTTAGTATAAATTTTATCATTTATAAATTATCTCTTTAAAATATTTTTATTCATTTATTTCCAAGGAGAGAGACAGAGAAGCTGAGAAACAAAGAATAGGCATTCCAGGGTCCAAACAAAAGTCCAGATACATGAGCCACTTTGTGCTTCTGGTTTGACTTGGGTACTAGGGAATCACCCAGGCTGTAAGGCTTTTCAAGCAAGCACCTTTAACCACTGAAAATTATCTCTTAAAAGCCATGATTTCAAACAGCCTCAGCAGTGTTCTTTCTACTGATTCTGTTATTTATTTTATTTTATTTGGTTTGGCTTGGTTTTTATAAGGAAGGGTTTTCCTCTAGCATAGGCTGACCTGGAATTCACTATGCAATCTCAGGCTGGCCTCAAACTCACAGTGATCCTCCTACCTTGGCCTGGCAATTTCTGAGATTAAAGGTGTATGCCACCACCAGAGCTCATCTTGATATATTTTAACATTAACAAAATTTTCAAACTTGCCTAGATTATCTCTCATTTAAAAGTACTATCTCTTTCTCATGCTTTTATAGTCATGAAGATATCCTCTTTGGGGAACTGAGATGGGGGAGAGATCAGTCAGAGTGGTTGCTGTGCAAACATGAAGACCTGAGTTTAAACCTCAGCACCCCTGTACAAGTTGAGCATAGCCCTACAAACCTGTCAACCCAGCAGAGGAGGATGAAGAAGGGAGAATCACTGTGGCTCCCTCTCCAAAAAAAGTAACTAAAAAATGGAGACTTCCAGATTAAGTGAGCGAATTGGTCTCTTTACCTGATTCTTTACCACATTTGAATCCATAAGGCTACTGTTAAAAATAGAGGAAAGAAACACAGACTTCCAGGACATGGAAGCCATGACAGTCTACCATGCTTGACACTTCAAGTTTTACCAAGATCATCAAATGAGCTGCAGAGAAACTTGCTGTAATCATCTAAAGGGAGAAACTTCCAGCTTGAATGCCCACTCGAAAAAAGAAAAGGAAACCTCTGAGGTTATTCTTTGTACAAATTAGCTTGAAAACAGTATCACACTTGACCTTATTTCCTTATAACACTATATTCTTTTTTTTTCTAGTGTAAAACTTTTATAATAGAGTGAAGCTTAAATAACATGTAATTAAATTTCATTTTAAATACATAGGACATTGGTATTAACCACCCAGCATACTCTTTTATCAGTGACAAGAAAATAGAACCAGTCTATAAAAGGGGATGGATGGAGTGAGGGAGGGGGAAAAAAGGGAGGGTTGGAGAACTTATTCAATAAGCTAAACAAATAATGAGTTGAAACCATAAAATCCTTACTTTCATACAATAAGCTCTTGAGGAAACTGTGGACATTGCCTGTTAAGAAGAGCCATGAATAGAACCGGAGGAAGCCTAACCCCATAAAAAATTGATCAGTCCTGCATCTTGCTGTCACAGTCATTGGTTACTTCCCACAATGAGCTCTTGATTAAAGAGACCCACAAGATCCCTAAAACAAGACAGGCTTCAGTCAAAACTCTTTAAAACCTGTCTCAGATCAAAGATAAGATTATATTGCTGATGAAACCACAGAAAGTCATTGCACAACACCGAGAAACCCTGTGAGATCAGGAATGGTAACCAGCTCAAGATGGTAGCATGTGTAGTGCTGGTAGGTGTTACATGAGCTGCCAGGAGAAATTGGTCAATGATATTTGAAGAAAACAGAGACAACTGTTATAAAATCCAAAATGTTGTCACAAGAATGCTGAACACTCTGTTTTATGGGAGAGATCAAGAAATGATCACTTTTGCAATAGTGGCACCAAAACCTAGGTGGGTATTCAACAGCATTCAAATTGGCCAAGAGATCCACTCAGTGGCAAAGAACCCTTAACTATAACTGGGGTCCAGTGCAAAATCCTATGGGGACCAAAATCTTGGGCTCCAAGGGGAAATTCCCACTACCAGAGACTTACAGAGAAGCTACACCCAATAGAATCTTGCCAAATTAGCAATGTGTGCCTCATTTAAACTATACTGATCTCACTCTCCAATGGAGATTATGTTTATATTTTTCAGAAGGCAGTGAGAGAGCTGCAGTCAATGCAAATCCACCAAGAAGCCACAGGATAATAGCTGACATCCCTGCATGTGACAAACTGCCCTTCGCCTATCATGTTGGCCCCCAATGAAACCTATGAGAAATTGGCATGATAAACAAGAGACCTATCACCACATCAAATCAGATAACCCAGGATAGATCAATGAGATAGACACCAACAATGTCCAACACAACCCAAAGCAGAAGTCCAGAGACACTTAAGATCCCAACAATAAAGCACACTTAAAACTTATCCACCATGACTCAGGGAACTAAGCAGAAGAAGGAGTGGAAAGAATGTAAGAGCTGTGTGTGTGTGTGGGGGGAAATATCCAGACATTTACCCCCCCCCCAGCAACAACACACAAAGCAGGGGGGGAAACCTGACTACTTCCTGTGCTATTCATAGCCCCTTACCTCATGGACTGATCCACTACACCCACCAAGGAGGGCCCCTAGTGTGTTTGGGAGAGGGAGGAGGGAAATTGTGGTACCATCATAAGATTTGCTCATCCAATGTATCTTATTGAGGATAATAAAGTTATCAATAATAAAAATAAATAAAATATATTTATACTACTGTATGAAACTATCCTTCTCTTCCATCTTTTCATTAAGAGCTCCAAAAAACTTCAAAGAAAGCTCATCAATGTTTCAGTAATGCACTAAGAGGTTGCTGAATATTTGCATAGATCTACAAAAGATTTTAATATCATTATAACAGTGGCAAAATTAGTAACGTGGTTTATCAAGGTTAACATATATTCATTGAAAAATTATATAACTACATTTTGCCTCCTGGTTTGATATCACTTGTTTAAATGCAGTTCTATATAACCTTTACATAAGAATCTCTTGAGAAACATCTGTAACACACATTTCTGGATTTAAACTGATGAGACTTAAATCAAACTGTAAAATGTCATAGAAATTGTATTCTTAATGTCTTCAGTAAGTCCTTCTGTGAAGCTACCAAGTTCAAAATCATGGTTCAAAAATATCTGGTTTCACCTTCCATTGTTTATAAAGGCATAACACTAACATGTTCTTTAAGTTAAATCTTTTTCCTTTGGAAAATTACTGATGACAAATGTGTTTTTAAAGGTCTGGAGGATGATTCTATGCCTTTATGACCGTTTTTAAGCAGAGGTCTGGGGCAGAATCGTTTAATGATTACTTTAGCAATAATGACAGTGCCATTATCAAATGAACTACTGACTTCAAATCTAAAATAAAATTCAATTCTCAGATAATAACACATAACTGTTCAGAATTCCTAAGAGGAAAGAACATTACAGAAACAGAGTGGAGGTAGAGATCTCTACAAGGCATTATTGTTAGAAAGATATTCAACTTTAGAGAAATTGTCATTCTTATATGTTACATTAATCCTCAGATGTCCCCTCTGTCTTCTCTACATGCAAAATATTTTCATGAACTTCACCTTATTTGATTGACTTTAGGCTTTTATGACTCATAATAATTCAGAGATTAATTTTCAACATACTTGTTCTTTGTCACTACCATAAATCGAGACAAGTGTATTCCTATCTGTTACCCATGAGATATGACACAATTTCCAAGACTACATTTCAAGTCTGGTTTTAGCCAGGATCAGGGCAATAGATCACAGTTCTGAAAGTCTCAACTTGCAGAAATCCTGAAATCTCAATTTTGTCTGAGAACATTTTATATTAATCTTCATATATCCCTCCTGTGCAACTCAATCTGTTGTCAATTCTCCAATTCATGATTATGTTTTTACTGAATTAAATTTCATCATTGCTGTGGTTACATTGTGGGGCAAACACTCAATACGAAGCCGCTTATGGGAGGAGAGGGTTTATCTGAGGTGTACAAATCCCAGGGATTTCATGATTTCATTATGGAGGAAGAAGCTGGCTCAGTTCATTGCACATCCACAGCAGCAGATAGAGAACCAATAGCCAGGGCTCAAGCTGGCTCTGAAGACACAGTAGGCTGGATTCAAGTTCTGCCCCCAGTGATACACCTCCTCCATCAGGGCTCTGCCTGCTGGAGACTAAGTTGGAAATTTAAACATTCCTGAAGCTATCAGGGTATTCATAATCAAATCAATACAATCCTGTTTTGCAAATAATAAGTAGGTAAACAGATCATTCACATGCAAAAAATTTTCCATTCAATTATTCTAAATGCACCCAATATGGTGATGTGGTGGTGCATGCCTTTAATCCCAGAACTCAGGAGGCAGAAATAGGAGAATCTCCATGAGTTGGAGGCCAGTCTTGAGACTACATAGTGAATTGCAGGTAAGCCTGAGCTACAGCTAGATTCTATCTCAAAAAAAACAAAATGATGATATGATGATGATAATTCCAAATATTCCTTATTGCTGGGTATTAACAATAGATTTGAGAGAATCCTATCCATAGCAAACTTTCAATGTAGTGTCAAGCACAATAATATAGAATGCAAACAAACATCAATAAATCAAGAGCATACTATGTTTTTTTAAGTACGGAAAAAATGGAGGAAGGTATATATATATGAACTTTCAATCAGATATAGTATATGGGAGCAAGGGATTTATTTTAAGCTTAAAGATCCAGGGGAATTTCCATAGATGGATAACAAAGCTGGCTCTTCCTTTTCCCTGATCCCATCTGAGGGAAAAACTGCAGCAAGCAGAACACAGACACCAGCAAACACACACACACACACACACACACACACACACACACACACACACACACACCAAAGAGAATCAAACACAATTGGCAGCAAGCAGTACTTAAGAGCTCAGACCTCTCTGCACACCTTTGGCCTGGAAATTAGATCTACTCCCAAACACACCATAGGGCTGGACCCAGGATCTGCCCCCAGTGATACCTCCTCCAGCCAAAAAGCTGCAGATTCAAGTTACAAACTGTCTTAGTCAGCCACAGGCCACTGGGATTAATCTCCAAACCAGGCACAGTTGTGGAAGAAAGGATTTATTGAAGTTACAGATCCAGGGGAAGTTCCATAATGCAAAAGAGGTTGCCCCACCCTTCACAGGTCCAAAGACAGAGAGAAAAACCCATCACCAACACCACACACTCAGCAAACAGGCAGGGGTGAGAGAGATTTCTTTCCCTTTTATATAGTTGTAGGGTGGGGTCTTGCTACCTTATACCAGACTTGTTGGCTTCCTGAGTCTCTGGCATTTCCTTCCTGCACTGTTCTCCCAGGAAGGGATATTGATTTCTATTTCCCCTGAGCTTCTTTAAATCCTGACTTCCTGTGAACAACATCATAGACCTACTCAAGATTACTATAATGGTCAAGTCAACAACAAAATTTAACCATCACACAAGCTTTAGTAAAACACCTGAGTCTATAGGGGACATACAAACAACACACTATCCATAAAAATTTAATGTAAATGTTATCTTACAATGGACGTCAGAGCCCAGCTATCCTTCACTATAAGAACCATGTCCTAAGTATGGAGAAATGGCTTGACAAGTAAAATTGTTTTCCATACAAGCACATGGGCACGCCTGAGTTCAATTTCCCAGCAACCATATAAACATCAAGGTCTTGCCACACTCCAGTCCTCTGGGGAGGGAAGACCTGAGAATCAGTGGAGCTCTGAAAACCTGAAGCTTCCAAATCAGTGAGAGACTATGTCTCCAGGAAACATTGGGATGAGCTGGGCATGGGGGCACAGAAAGTGCTCTTCTGTCCTCTATATGCATGGGGCATGAGCATCTGAACACACACATGCATATACCATACATATCACACAACACCTATGAAACACATGCATAACAAGCACCTGGGGATTTTCCATCTTGACAGGTTGTTATTCTGCAGTTGCTAGTCAAAGATACACAAGTAGACATAATACAGGCTATAAACTGTATGGAGTGGAGGGTTGGCAGCAGACAGGAGCCATTCAGAGCTGCCCTGGGAGAGAATATGTCAATGCAATTCTGATGGAACAGCATTTTGAAAATAAAATATATTGGGTTATACAGGAGGTGAGTGAGTAATTGATATAATAAAGTTCCATCAAAACCCCAAGGGTTTTCATTAAAGGTCAGGGTACAATAAATCTTTAAGTGTGGACTTCTTTCCTGTAAGTATCTTAAACAGGACTCCATGCTTTCGAAAGATGGTTGGTTAAGGGTCATTCTTCAAAAATTCTCTCCCACTTTTGACAGTTTTATGGGCTAATCCTTTAAAGTGAAATATGAAAGGTTTTCATGACAATGATGTCCTAGTATGTGGTCCCTGAAAAATGTTATTAGTTAACCCAAATGGGGAAAAGTGGCTCTGGGAAGCTACATGAACCTTTCCCTTGAAGTTATGCTTCATGTTTTACCTGAAAAGGACACTGTTATTTAGCAGTTTGAAACATGGTTCCTGAAACCTAACTCTTCAGGTTCAAACACCACCTTTGCCACTTCCTTTGTGACTTGAAGAGTTATTAATTTTCTGTTCTTCATTATTGTTACTTGAACGATACAGGAGTCATCTTAATAACTGCCAGATAGGTCCCTGGAAGGATGGATTATGATAATCTAAGGTATCTAAGTCAAGTAAGATAACCAATATTTTTTCAGATAATCATTGTCAGTTCTTGATAGTTTAGATTTAACAAATTCTAACAAAATTAGTGTCAGTTTTTTTTTCTGAAAAAAATCAATGATAGTATTAATATCAACAAGTATTTCTTCATTAATAGTTTGTAAAGATAGTTTTATGGAAAAAAGTCATGTTTTGTCTTCATGCAAATCCACTTTGATAAGAATAATTGGCATTCACTTCTACTTACAAATATTAATTTTTGAGGTTCAGAGAGATGCTTCAACTTGCCAAAGCTGAAAAAAATAACTAGTGTAGGTAAGAATTTAATTAATGTTACTGGATTCTCTACATTTATTGTGTTTCCAATTATCACTGATTCATGATGTTGATAGGAGTTTAGGTTCCTGACAACATCCCTACAAAATTCAAAAACTCACTATATTGTAAGAATTTTGATTACTTTTCATTGCCTTATAATACATTAACCCTGAAGAATCCAAATTCATATTGGTCTTTTATAAAGAAGAGATTTAAGCTTACAAAAATTAAGCATGATATTCAAAGTTGTGGAGAAAGTGATGGAAGAATGTTGCAGAACATTCATTCCTTCACTTCAACAGATTGATCTCGTGAACAGTGAGTCAGGAGGCATGCAATACATGGAAAGGAAAAGAAGGCAAAATCTCTGACTCTTAGGCAGTGATTGTCTAGAGGAGATACAGAAATTAAAAAAGACATTAAGACAATAACTTTGAAAATAAAAAAAAAATTATGTTATAAAAAGTTCCATAGAATGAATGTTCAGTTTATTTTGGTCTACTTAGCATAGAGAGAGTTCTTGAGTTCCAGGTGCTCTGAGGCTTACTTGAGATAATTGAACCAATGAATTATAAAACGGAGCAATGTCAGGAAGGAAATTTGCTGAGTGCCATTAAAGGTTGCAATTGGGGAGTTAATTCACTGGGAAGTCAGGGCTTCCTTGCGGATTTTAAACTAAAGCTGTAAACAGGATGAAAGATTGGGTAAAGGAAGAGAAGTGGAAACTCCAGGGATAGAGAAATCTCCTGTAAACCCCAGGAAAAGGTGAAGCATTTCAATGGAGAAACAGAAGAGGTCATCCTGTTGGGAACACATTGAGAGGACAGAGCTTTAAAGAAGACAGGAGATGTAACGAATAGCCTGAAGAAACTGGAAGGGGACAGGGGCCATGATGGTAATTTTGCACTTTGATCTATGTACAATGGTGAACCTTTGAATATTTTAAGCGGAACAAAGATTAAGATTTCTACTGTGTAAAAAGAAAACATTCTGGAAGTTATATAAAAATAAATAAGATAAGCAGGACGTGGTGGCCCATGCTTTTAATCCCAGCACTCGGGAGGCAGAGGTTGGAGGATTGTCGTGAGTTCAAGGCCACCTGAAACTACATTGTGAATTCCAGGTCAGCCTAGACTAGACCGAGACCCTACCTCGAAAAACCTAAATAAATAAATAAATAAATAAATAAATAAATAAATAAGATACCCTTGAAAGTAGAAGTGGAAAGTGATTGCAACAGTGTAGAAAAGAGATAATGGCCATTTGGGTTAATTGGCAATACAGTTAAAAGTTTGATGATAGTGATTAGTAATTGCTAAGTTTAACTGAAAACAATAACTGCCAGAAACAACTGTAATTAAATTATTTGATATTCGCAGAAACAATATGGGAACTGAGACATTGAAAAGATAAGCAAGCTTTGGATGTCTATTAATATATATATATACATATATGAATATATATGTATATTCTGTAGGATATATATGCATGTATGTATATTTTGTAAAATAGACACATATATGCATAATATTTAAGTACATGTATCTTGTGTGGTCTCTGCTGTGATTATCTGTTTGATATAAGCAGGATATATTTATGTAATACTCAAAAGACATTTTGACTTTCACTAATATTGCATAAACTAACATGGCCGAGTTTTCTAACTTTAGTCTGGGGAAACTATAAGTCAGAAAAACAATCTTTATTGCTGAATAAGAAGGAATAACTCAACCAGCAACATTTGGAATTTGCCTCCTTGAAGATGGGCAGTTGAGACCTCTATTAAGAAATAAAGTTTTCAATACTTACCTGGCAGGGGAGATACTGTGATCCTGAAGGTGGTTTTCCCAGGGTGAGGATTATCCATTGCACTCTGGATGTGCTGACCCTAGAGGATTTCCCCAAATGCAGAAAACTCGACTACATAATTTACGTTAGTGGGGGACTGCTTTCTCACTCTCCCATGACAACATATATATATATATATATATATATAGAAGGGTTCAGAAATAAAAGAAATAGAGTAATTTATTTTGTCATTCACTTGTTTATATATGGAAGTTTCTTTTTCTCACTAGACAGAGATATACCTTTGGGTTTAACCATGTTCTTCTGGACAACTGGCTGTCCATACAAATGAAAGTAAATGAATTCCCAATTTATGGGAAGAAAGGTACTAGTAAAATATGCACATAATTATAATATGGGGCAAAATCTGATACGGATTTTTAATCATTTTCATATATCATTTGCCATGGTTTGATCCAGGTGTCCCCCACAAACTAATGCATGTGTTCTGATTGATCTATCCTCAGCAGATGGCAGTTTGGGTTTTACAACCTTGCTAGAGCTGTGTTGTTGGGGTTATAAGCCAGCTTCCCCTTGGCAGTGTTTGGCACACCTTCCTGCCACTGTTTGTAGTGCTGTGGTGGAGGTGATGTCCACCCCTCTGCTCATGCCATCGTTTTCCCTGCCAGGATGGAGTATCCCCTCGAGTCCTTAAACCAAATAAACACATTCCTCCACGAGCTGCTTTTGCTTGGGTTTTTCTGCGCAGCAAATAGAAAGCTGACTGCTAAAACAAAATTGACATTTTTAGACAGGATAAAATTACTGAAGCTGTGATATTTCCCATGATTCAGATATGAATCCAATATTTGAGGAGAACAGATGGCTATGCGCACCCATTATTGAGGGATGTTAAGAACCATTCTTGATGCTGTGTGTCCATTTCTCCTAAGACTCATGTCTTGAAGCCTTAGTTTCCAGCTCATGAATTCAATCCTCAAAAGGTTATTGTGGGACTGGAGAAAGCAGTTAACACTGCTTGATTCTAAAACCTGCAAGCATGGGCTTCATACCACATTACCCACGTAAAGCTAGATCCAAAAAATGATGCACTTTTCCAGAGTTCAATTGTAGTGGGAAGAGACCTGTATTGCCCATACCCACTCTCTCTCTCTCTCTCTCTCTCTCTCTCTCTCTCTCTCTCTCTCTCTCTCTCGCTCTCTCTCTCTCGCTCTCTCTTCACAAGTAAATAGATCAAGAAAAATTTTTAAAAAGGAAATGATTTTTAAAAAGGCTATGGCTCTTGTAGGCTAATGTAATCTATGGAATAATCTCTTGATGATTGCATAATCTGATGAAATAAAGATGAACTCATAGAACTAGAAGGAAGCTAATGGAGCTTGAAGATTATATTCTGTTTCCATGTTCTTCTTATAATCCTTTGGAGCATAGGATCATGAAGGAGAAAACATCATTCCTGTTTATCTCCATGATAAAGCTGACATATAGCCTTAAGAGTTATAAGGAGTCTGTTTCTTCATATGAAAAATAACAGGCAAAAAGATAAAAGTCAAGGGAACTTTTCCTATACTCTCCAAAAATCTAGTTTTTTTAAAAAAAATATCAATTTCATACTCAATGTTCATTTTTTATATCCTATCAGCTATCTATCATCTATCCTTCTATATCATCTACCTCTCCTTGATAGGCATGATGTGAGCATACTTCTCTACCATACTCCTACTATCATGATACCTCAGCCCAAATTGAGAAAATCAACCAACTTTGGACTACCCTCTTCAAAGCTATGAGATAAAATGCTTCTTTCTTCCCTTAAGTTATCATCTAAGTGCTTGTCACAGTGATGAAAACAAATGTCTGTTACAAATGACCATGCATACCTAATGCTCAGAATTAATGTCCTATAAGCCCGTCCTATAACACTGATTAGTTTCTATTGAGAAATCAATAAAAACTTATTAGAAAAAATGAATCTCAATCTTAAACGGTAAGAATGAGTACATTTTAAGAAGATGATGAAGAGGAGAAAGTCACATAGCCTAAGGGTGATATAAGAAAAGGTGTGATATTGAGTGATGACTTTTGGCTAAAGATCATTAAATAAAAGGAGATTGAAGTTAAAAAGTTAACGAAAAATATGTACATTTACTCTTGACAAATCAGATACCAGGATAATGCTGAAAATAGGATGAAAACATAAAAGTACCTCGTCCATCCTCTTCATCCTCTGGATGACACTAGATTCCAATACCATTGGGCTCTAAGTCTATGAATGAATTGGTGTAACAGTTAATGTTCTCATTGCTGTAGCAAAATATCTAAGAGAAAGCAATTTAAGCAGGGCATGGTGGTGCATGTCTTTAAAGCAGGAAGCAGAGGTAGGGGAGCAGATGTGAGTTCAAGGCCACCCTGAGATTCCTTAGTGAATTCCAGGTCAGCCTGGGCGGGAGTGAGACCCTACCTTGAAAGGCAAAACAAAATAACAACTTAAAGAATGAAGTGGTTATTTTGACTCACAGTTTCATCATGGCCGATAAAGCATGGCAGCCAGACCAGGATGCCTCTGCTGGAATTCAATCCCAAATCAGGGAGACATGAATCTTGGTGCTTACCTAGGCTTCTTCTTAGCAGATGGTCCAGAACTGCAGCCAGTGGAATGGCTCTGCTTGCATTTTGGGTGGGTCTTCACATCTCAATTAGCCTCATGTAGAAAATCCCTCACAAACATGCCCAAGTGTTTGTTTCCTTGACGATTCTGCATCTTTTCAAATTCGCAACCACAGATAAACCATCACATCAATCTTGAATGAAATAGCAATGGGAACTCACTTCTTTGAGTAATTATTACTAGGTACAAACTGTGCCAACTCATCCTTTGTAATCCTGACAATAGCTCTGAAAACTAAGGACAATTCTTAAACATTTTTAAAATGAAGAAAGCAAGAGTTCCAGGAAGATTACATAGCACCACTATTTCTTGGTCAGTGTTCTTGAACAAGGGAACAACGGTTTAATCATTTGAAACTCTTTACTAAGGCAGGTGGTGTAGTCAGCTTCTAGTTGGTGGGAGGAACATTCAACCAGACACAGGTTAGGAGAAGAACAGGTTTATTTCAGCTTACAAATCTATGGATGGTGGGAAGTTCTATCAGTGGTGGGAAGAAGCTGGCTCCCTTTCATAAATCCAAGCAGAGAAAGGAACCAGCAGCAGCCAGAAAACAGCAAAAAGAAGCAAGCATGAAGCCCTAGAGTTCAAACTGGTATCATCACAACTTTGGGCTGAAATGCAGATTCACCCCAGTGATAACAACCCCTCCAGCAGAGTGCTGGAGACTTAAAAGTAAGCTTAACTTTCCACATACCTGAGGCTCTGGGGCACACACATTCACATTCTAATCACCACAGCATGGATTGCATGATCAGGTCACTGCCAATCCCCCCCCCCATTATAGCAAGGCAATGGCTTTCAGAATTTGATGCTTGAACATCTCTAGAGTTTCTTTCTATAACTCATTTGGTCCAGAGGGAAGCACACTCTATTCTGTATAAGTACACCAAGACTTTTATTCCAAGGTGACTCCAAAACAAAAATGGAAAAGTAGTGTTAAGCTTACAACATGTTAAGTTGTAATTACTTTGATAGATAAAAGAGAGTGGATAGTGACTCTATCCCAGACAGAAGAAATAGGCAGAGAAAATGGTTATAAATGGCGCTGTAAGAACATTAATCTGCAAGGAGACTAATTATGTGCCTTCCACTCCTATCAGCCTGCATATATCTTCACAAAGTTTCAAAATCCCTTGGGGTCAAATGATCTCCAACTGAAAAGTATTACTACAGTGGAAAACAGAGAACTTCCTCCAGTTCATTCTCTTACTTCTTGAGATCTATCTAGTGGGACACCTGAAGTACTTTCCATGTGCATGCTTCTGGAAGATACTGTGTTTAATTACTATAATGACCCTACTTTCTTATATTCAGAATCTAGGATCTCTATTTTCCAAATCATCACATGCAAAAAGCTAGTTTATTTACACCAAAGGGACAGACTGTTTGGGGAAAATCAGAGCAAATATACCAACTCACCATTCTTTTTTTTTTCTGAATTAATGAATCTTCCCTTCCTTTTACACCATTAACAGTAAACAATAACTAACATGTACAATAGCATAGAACCAGTTTCAGAAAATAAATGCATTATAAAAAGGAGGAAACAGAACTAGAGTCAGAAAAAATGTTTCTAAAAACAAATAAAAAGATTTTTTTTTAAATGGGAAAAGCAAACATTAGAAAATACTGAAAAATGTACCTGGGTTTTCTAACCCTTGAGCTTCTATAAGCATAACCTGACAGATTATTATCTAAGAATATATCTGTCCTTCACCTTTCCTCTCCATTAATTTTTATAACTGCTCTCAGCATTTTCCAGTTACCCACGAGAATTGAGGGTAAAGCCTTGTTAAGGAATATTGATGGGAGGATGTCAACTATTGCTGTGGAACCTTAAGCAATATCATATTCCCATTAATATGTACTAAGCACCTGACCTATTCTTAGCTAAATCCAGGGGTACCTGGACAAGCATCTGTTATTCACAATGTACTTCCAGTGAACTATTTCCTCCCTCATAGGTTGATCAGATCAGAGGATTTCTGTGTGTATCCAGAAAAACAGTTAAATAACTCTCCCCTAACATCTAGCTAATTGAAAAGGAAGAAGAGAAAATAAAAACCATCAACTTGGATTTATACTGACCTCACCTGTTACCTAAATGAATCTTTTGACATGGGCTCCATTGATTAACATGCTTTATGTAAGAGAAAAATGTTAATTAATGTGGAGTGAGAGAAGAGCCACGAAGGGGCTCAATTCCTATTTTCAGAAGAGACTAAAAGAGTGAGGAATTAAGAAGGCGAATAAAGGCCCAGCCCTGCACATCCTTTATATGACAGGGGGGCTGGCGGGGAGGAAGGAAAAGCAAACACCATTCTGTAAGTGTGCTGCCCCATCCAGTTCCTTTAAGGATTTCCCTGGTTCCTGTAGCAACAGATCCCTCACCGCCATGCACAGCGGGACTTCAGACTTGAACTGTTTGCCTGGAGACAGGCATCCACCAGGAACTTCCTTGGCAAATTTCAGCTCAGCCCTGTGTCTGGCCACTTGCAGGTGTTGTGGAGTGATTAATGGCACAGGCCAGGACCCCCATCCTCAGGCGGCGCCGGCCCTGGGAAGCAGGGGTTTAGCAAGGCACAAAGGCAGAAGATGGCTGGGCACCCAGCCTGCTTCTCCACCGCGGTACAGCTGTTCCAGCTGCCAGAGGCTTTCCGGTTGCCATGGCAACCCTGGGGCTCTGCAGCAACTCGGAGAGGAGCCTCTGAAGTTAGGTGCCCAAATCCTGGGGCTCCTCCAGCTCAAAGGCACTTTGGGAAGGAAGAATAGAACTAAGGACATAGTCGCAGTGGGAAATCTCTCTCTCTCTCTCTCTCTCTCTCTCTCTCTCTCTCTCTCTCTCTCTCTCTCTCTCTCTCTCTCTCTCTTCTATCTCTCTGTGTGTGTATGTCTGTGTGTGCGCGCGCGTGTGTGCGCCCATGTGTGACATGAAACATTCCTTGTTTGTCCTTCTTTACTTTCATCTATTAATTTTATTTTCTTTATTTATTTATTGGTAGGAGACACAGACTGCAAATCTTCTCACTGGAGAGGCAGCAGGAGGGGGTGGAGAAGGTGATCGTGCTTCCTGGGAACGCACCCAGCCTGCTCATTCATTCGCAGAGTTTTACATTCAGCAGCTCCCTGGAGCTCCTTTGGCGGGCATTATTGTGTCAGGCACACTGGACTGACCAGAGAAAGAGACACCACCCCACCTTGCACACGAGGGGATGAGAATGAATCACAATTAATAAGATCCTCAAAGGCCTGGAGAAAATCCTGTAGGCACTGCCCCTTGGGGACAGTTTACCCCAGGTCTTTCTGGAAGACAGATTCCACAATCCAAACCCTCAAGAGGAAAGAGGCAGGTCAGACAGGAGAGGAAAGCCGCTTTCCCCTGGGAAGAAGTCTGTCCTGCCCACCCACCCTGGGAGGGGAGTGGAGGGGAGAGCTTGATTTTTATTTTTTCCCCTCTATTAAACCAAGCCCTTTTCCCCACTGGGCTGGATTTCTAGTAGGGGAAGCTCCACCTTTTTAGAGCACTGATTGGTCCAACTCTGTTGGAGATAATTTATGCCAGCATCCTCCCTGTCTGATTGGCTCCCTCGCTCAGCTCCACTGGGAGTCGCATCCTACCTGGTGAGGAGGGGTCCTGCCTTCCCGCACTCTCAGACCCTGCGCTCTCACTGGCTGCGGCTCCAGGGGGCAAAGAAACTCTGGAATTGGAGAACCAGCTAGGGAAGCAAGGACTCTGCAGAAAATGATCCCCATGGCTTCTTGGACATCTCTCCTCTTCTCCCCTTTCCTTCTGTGGAGCCAAACTAGAGGCGTGAGGGTGATGTTCCTGCTGCTGACCCTGCATTTGGGAAACTGGTGAGCACATCGGAGGACGCACTGTCTCTCTTTAGGTTCCTTTCTTTGAAAAATCATCTCGAGTTGAATTGCATTGCCCCAGGGACATGCATAGCAATATTTACCACGTCTCTGTTATGCTTTGGTCTATTGAATCGGAAACGGCATGAAATTACCCTATATTTTAAGCAAGGAGGTTAGTTCACTTGTTTTAATAACTCCAGGGAGAGGGGGAATGGGGAAGTCAAAAGGACTTTGTTACTACGTTTGGGAAGAATGCCATTGAAGAACTTAATGGATGATTCTGCATTTTAAAGACAAAGTTATTACAGAAACTTCTTACACAGCAGTCTCTCTGTCTCTATGTTCCAATAATACCCTTTCTCTTATTTTTTTTTTTTTTGGTAGGGGTAACTTTCTGGAATAAGTCAGTGTATTATAAAAAGATAGAGTTAATTTGACAAAAAATATTTATCAGATTGGAAAATGTGTGATACTTCATGCAGAAATAGCCCTGTGTATTTTATTGGAATTGGCTTCCAATGACATTTTGAAATTGCTGAGTAGTAATGAAATGTAAGAAAAATATAAATGTTTTGGCTGCATATGTGTGCAGTATCCCTAATCGCAAGCCTCTAGTCTAACAGAAACAAAATCTGACTGTAATATCTTTCAAAAAAAAAAACTTTGAAGTCATTCTGGTAAGGAGAGAAATGTTCACACCTGGATTGTGTGACAGGACAGGGAGTGAGTGAAAGAAATTGCAATTTGTTAATTAAGACATAGGCATGGTAAAGGTCTGTAATATGCTCTTCTTTACTGAGTGACTTATTGCAAATGAATGTGTTTTCAAAATTGCATTATTTTATTGTTTAATCCTGTTTTAAACTCCAGTAAAGTAATCACGTGCCCTTGGAAATTACTTCTATCACAGCTAACAGGGTTTTTATGATGATTATAGCATATGGTTAAAGTGATATTTTTGCTGTTACCAGTGATAGCACAACTGTATTTTTTCTTCTCAGAATGTGAATATTTTATTAAAGTATAAGATGGAAAAATGAACATTTAGTGGGATTTCTCTTTGTTTTGATACTAGAATTTTATTTACTCCCCCTTGGAATCTGAAATGTTCCCTATGCATATATATTATTTGATATATTACCCCTCTACATGTTTCATTATGATAGCTTTTTCTTTTACTAATGTGGCAGCATTTTATAGAAGTGACTTAAGTAGAACACATACCTTTATAGTAGAACCAGAGTAAAATCAGGTTTGCACAATTTTCTGGATAACAACCTGTATGCTCTTATTGTTATTATAACTACAAGTTTCTCTTTTAAGCAAATACGGATAATGTCTATAAAGAGATTGTTGTCTATCCAAAGAGGTGATTGCTTTAAGTAAGGACATTTTGTTTTGACACTTACATTATATTCATTGTAATTGGCCTCAACATCTCTCCTCCAGCTGCTCAGAGGTAAGAGCTCTGTGGTGCAGTGGGCAGGGCATATGTTTAACAACCTGTACTTATGATTCCATTTGTCTGTGGTTATTCGATTTCTTGGACACTGTATTTTCATCTAAGAAAAGAATGATACCTGAAGATCATGTATGATTTCTTTACGTTTTCACATTCAGTGGATCAAAGATTTGAAATGAAACAGAAATTGACTCAAGGGTTGCCTCACTGGTCTGATCATTTACAGGAGGAAAATTCTCAATGGGGAATATCATCTACATTTTTACTTTGTGTATAAGTGAGTGAGAAACATGTTACAAAATTCAAATTTAATAGTAATTAATTTATTCATCATGTATATGATTATTCTGGTAAGGGAATAAATACATGGGAGAAAATAAGTGTACATGTTATAATTATCATCAGATCTAAGAGTCTATCTTCACTTGGCAAAATAGTTAAATTTGTGATGGGCATTTACTTACTTTTATCATTTACTTGGAGGTAATTGGTGTCAATATGTACAATCATATTTCCCTCTTCATTTTCTCATTCATTTGAGTGTTTTCTTCAAAACTAGCCACAGATGGTTCTTTAATAATAATTTTAATATCATAGTAGTTTCTCAAGAACCTTCAATGTCATCTATTTGGAGATTTACTAAATTAGAAGTTATTGTTCTGGATTTTTCACAGACTTAGAAGAGAGGTTTGTTTCCTCATTGGTTTCCATCAAGAGCAGAAAGGAGAGACACTATATTGATTTTGCTGAACTACGTAAACTGATTCTCCTGTTGTGGTCTAGGATCCTGTTTCCGTTAGGGCAGGATCCATTGCATCTTGCTAAATTGACTTAAATTTCTTCAGCTTGGTTTCAATTTTCTTAATTTAATTTTTTTAATTTCTTAATTTCAATTTTCTTAATTTAATTGGGATGACAAAGTGTCTTGAAAGTTTGTCTCTTCTCAAAAGCAACCTGTGGAAACCTTTATCTAAGAAGTCACTTCTTTTATTTAAAAAACTGGCTACCACTGGTGCAGTTCATAACCCCCATCCTATGGACAGATCCAGTATGCACACCTTGGAAGGACCCAGTGGTTAGGGAACACAGAGGAGGGAAATGGGGACACCTTCACAAGATTTGCTCATACAATGTATATAATTATTCATAATAAAGTTATAAAAACTGCATCAAGCATCATGTAATATAGCACTCACTTTCCCAAATGAAAATATTCAGATGCACTTTTAAAAATATATTTTCTAGTAATATCAGAAATATGTTTGTAGTTGTAATAGTAGATGAATATTTTTCCTTTCTATACCCAGATTTGGCTTAATTTTCTAATATGTTCTTATAGTAAACATGCAGACCTAAGAAGAAAACAATTAGGAAACAATACTGTATGATGACCGCATATTTAAAGGTCAGAGAGATAAAATGATTTTGGTAAAAGCTGCCATAACTGATGAAGCCCCAGCATTGATACCCTTTCAGATTATCCAGATATCTAGTATTTTAGTCAATATCTTCCCATTCTATTCTAACTCTAAATCTCGATCAAACTGAACAAATAAAGGGTATGTGAACATTTTATTTAGCCCCTTATAGGATATTTTGTATTCATATCAAGGTGACTAAATATGTTTAGGAATGTAAGAATGAATAGAGAACCAAAGAGGTTGGAGAAAAAGAGCATTTAATAAAAAGAAAAAAATGTCTGTTGAGATCCTTGGAAAAAATAAGATTAAATATGTAGAGGCTTTATAAAAGGTGAGGGAACAGAGACAGATGGAATACACTGGCTTCAAAAGAATAAATCACCTATAGGCAGATATCAACTGAGAGTCCTAGAATTTCACATGGAATTCATATTATAGTTTCAGCCCTGCCCTTTCCTCCAGAATGATTTGAGGCAAAGTTTAGGAGCAGAGAGTGAGTGCTCTTATTTCTAGATTGTTTCAAGACCAGAAAAAGGAAATTGTGCCAAGAACCTAGCATATAATAGTTTATCTGATAATAACAGATGTTTTATAGACTTTGGTATTATTTATGTTTCAAAAATATTTATTCATGTATTTACATTTGTTTGGGTGTGTGCATGGGCACGAGCCAGGGCTTCTTATCACCGTAAATAAGTGCCAGTGACTTGTGCATCTTTTTTATGTCTGGCTTATAGGGATGGCTGAGAATTAAACTCAGCCTGGAAGATGCTGCAAGCAAGATTCTTTAACTTCTGAGCTAGCCTACCCATTCCTACTTTTCTTTTAAAGGGGGCTTGAAATGTGGTCAAGTTAATTTCTTGGATCATGATATATTATTAAATATTTCAATTCAGCTGAGCGCATCCATTTAGTTATTCAATATATACTAGTTGAATACATGCTGGGCATAAGCACAGCAAAGAGGCTAGTTTTATAGTAATTAATAAACATGAGTTCTATCCATATGAAGCTTGTTTCTGCTAAATTCTATATGTAAGGAAATCAATGAAAATGTCTTCTAGTGAAAACAGGAAATAGAGATTCAAGACTCATAAGATAAAGAAGGTTCTCTATTTCTGAGGATCCTCAGAGTAAATCATATTCAAGAAAATAGAACCTGAGTTGGGGAGCACACCTTTAATCCCAGCACTTGGAGGCAAAGGTAGGAGGATTGCTGTGAGTTTGAGGACAACCTGGAACTACAGGTGAGTTCTGGGTCACCCAAGGCTAGAGGGAGACCCTACCTCAAATAAACAAACAAACAAGTAAACAAAAAGACAATATAACTAGAAAGAGATTGAGATTGAGCATAAGAAATGCCTGAGACCTTTCAGATATTTTATTCAAAATTATGCTGAAAAATATTCATCCAAAAAGACAATCCTTGGCCAAGCATGGAGGAGCCTAGCTTCATTTTACAAATGAAACACTGTGGAATAGAGAATTTTAGAAATAGTTTCATGGTCATCTTGCCAATAAATACTGAATTCAAGACCCAAGAGGCAAAATAAGTAGAAAAAACTACTTTGTATCTATCACATAATTTATGAAAAGTCACGTGTGGTACTGAATAATCACAATTATTTTAATGTGAATTATCATAGGAAAAAGTAATAAAAATAAAAAAAATTTAGTTCTATTGAATGACTACTTTATTTTTAAGGTATCATGAAATATCATGGTTGTATTTATTATGTATATGTCTGCCACACACCATAGGCAACAAAAGTCACACAACATCAGATAATGGATTATTTTCACCCTCTGGAACAATTCAAGCAGAAGCTTGTTATCATATTCTTATACTCAGTGGGAGGTTGATGAGATCTGGGGTTTTTATCTATTTTTAAACAGTATCTAATTCTATTTACTTAAATCATTTGACCAACTAAATTCTTTTGCTTCAGCAAATAGCCTTAGTTATAAATTCATTCACTAAACTTTCATTACTCATTCTCTACCCAACAATAATTTACTCTTTGCTCCCATATGTTAACTAGAGTTCTAGATCCTACATAAAAAGTAGTACACAAGAAAAATCTTTTACCTTTTGTGTTTAAAGCAGAAGAAATCATAAAATTTGCAGGAAATTGGACAGATCTGGAAAATATGTTGAGTTGGGTAACCCAGGCTCAGAAACACTCTCTCTAATATGTGTATGCTACCTTCGAATTTTCAATTTGTGGCTTGAAGTTGTCCTGTCTGACTAGATCAAGAAGCTAGAAAGGGACCAAAGGGTATATGTTCAGAAGAATAGTAGAACACATATAATATGATAGTACAGGGATGAGTGTGTGTGTGTGTCTGTGTGTGTGTGTGTGTGTGTGTCTTTGTGTGTCTGTGTGTGTGTGTGTGTGAGTGTGGTTGGGGAAGTTAAAGAAGGAATAGGCAAAGGATAACCCAAGCTAAGAGGCATAAAAGTAAGAAAAGATTATTTGTGAAGAATTGATTTAGTGGGAGGGCGATTAGAGAGGGTTACAGGGAGTGAATAGAGTCAAAATAAGTTAGATACATATATGGCATTGTCAAAAACAAAATAATAAAAATGACATGTATATAGCACTTAGACTTGATGTGTGTGACAGGGAAGTCTGAGGCTTTGCTCCAAGTTGAATATTGATGGTCTGTGGTCTGTGTGAAGATGGTTTGTTAAGACAAACAAGAAAAGACAGAGAGCTATAATTTCCACTCAGAATGCTAGGTGAGACCCACTCTGAAGTCTGAGGGCTCCTGGCAATGTAACTCGGAGCATAGATTCTGTCCTTTTGGCTTTGATAGGCCTAAATTCACATCAAAGATACTGACAGAGATATTATAAGAGACAGTCAACATTACTGTGGTCAGATGTATAGTTTCAGAAGCTGGTAGGCTTGAGGAAACTCCCTTTTGTCTGGTCATTTACAGCCACAGTGGAATGTTATTAAAGACCACACAACTTTCTTTCAAACAACCTGAATGCAATGTTAAGAAGCTGTACTAAGCTATGGGTACATGGAAATAAACTTAATATAGATTCTGTCCTCCAACCTGTAGCTACATGAGTGAACATGTTCATTTTAAGAAACACATATTAATATTGGTTTTATCATGCTCCCAAAATAACTTTAAAAGTATTACAATGAAGGATTACAATAAATTAAAATTTGTATAGATTTCCGAGGTTGTCATTTATGGTTATATAATATTTGATTTCTTAAGTACAGGGACATTTTCACTCTCATTCAACAATTATATATATATATATATATATATATATCATTGTTAAAATTAGCATCCAATACATGTCATAATGTCTTGGATAAGGAGAACCTTTTCCATAAAGTAACCAAATAGAATACTACACACCAGCCATATTGGCTATAATAAGACACTTCTATATAAAGTAATTTATTATTTTGTCTAAGTAACTTATGAGCAGCTATTATTTTATAGAATGTTCTTAGTAACAAGTCTTTATGGCAACTTCATTTTGTCCCAACTAGCATAGAGTAGGAAGCATGAATGGCTGGGTCTTTTGCACTCATTTGTATTCTTTCCCATTGAAGAGAATGACCTCAGAGAATCTTACGTTAATGAAAACATTGTATTCTGGTTACTCAGTCCATGACAGAGAATAGAATAGGCTCTTGCATTTGGATATCCTAATTCCCCTTTCTTCTCCTTTTAAGGCCACTTAATGTGTTTTATAATTTAATAAGTCTCAACATGATGCCTTTACAAAAAAAATTAGCAGCTTTAAAGCACTTATCTAATGCATAAAAGCATGGAAGATTTAGAAATGTGGATGTCATGAATAGCTTTGTCATTTCTAAATCTAACTTATATCCTGTCAAGCTCTAGGAATATGAGTTGAAATGGAGGAGATGGTCTTCATTTTAATATACATTTTATTTGATGTCCTCTTAAAATATATAATAATGAAAATTATGCCAACTTTCTCTTAAGCCCCCCAAACTCACATGGAATTGGTCAGAATTCACATAGAATTTATTCAAAAATTCTAATTTCTGGGTATTCAGCACATCCCTAAAGACTTGTCATGGATGTATAGTTCCTATGTTTCAAAACACCCTCCAAAGGGACAAAGTTAATATAGCAACTAAATTAAAGAAAAATTACAATGCTGTCAAGTTGTATTTTAATATTTGTAGTATTTGTCTTTATATTAAAGATCAATCAATAAATTGCAGAATTTTTAATCTATAAGCAAAGCCATTAATAAAAATATCCTTTAACCATATTTTATCTTTAAATTTCCTTTCTAAAAGTATGCATTTAAGCAGAAATACAGAGACCCCCTAAGTCAACAATAGAACAGCCTTAATACTCACCTCGACTCAGGGAACTGAGAGAAAGAGGGGGGTGGAAAGAATGCCTTGGGGGGGGAGAATGTCTACAGACACGGCCCCCCTCAGTAACAACTTACTAGGGGGGAACCGGGCTGACTCCTAGGCTATCCATGGTCCCCTGCCCCAAAGACAGATCCAGATGGCCCACAGAGGTGGATATCCAGCTGACTGGAGATGGGGAGGGGGTCATTAGGGAATTGGGGATAACAACTTATTGTTTGCCCATTAAATAATGTAACTCATTATGGACAATAAAAAAATTAAAAAAAACTAAAAGTATGCATTTATACTGATGACTTAAAAATGTGTATTCTGAGTCAGGGCATGGGGAGCAAACCTTTAATCCCAACACTCAGGAGGCTGAGGTAGGTGTGTCTCCATTAATTGAGACCATTTTAGGTTACAGATTGACTTCCAGGTCAGCCAATGATAAAGTGAGGCTGTACCATGAAAAACAAACAAACAAACAACAAACAAAGCAAAATATATTCGGGTATGTTTCTGTCTCTTTCTCATCAGTGAACTCAATACTATGTTATGAAAGGTTAAAACATTGTCCAAAATCTTTTGGGAAACATAAATTAAACATTGAAATAATTCCAGATCAACGTATTTATTCTACCTTCTTCTTAAAGACAGTATGGTGTTTTTATTATAGAATATTGTGTAATAAATTACTTCCCATTCAATTATATATATATTGTATTTCAATATATATCAGTGTTGTCAAATTACAAGACACTAGCAAAAAATTCATATTCTACTAAAGACCATAAAATGCCAACACCAGTTATCAACACCATTGGATGTAAATTGACATTTTAATATTTTGCTAATGTGATTTTTAAATTTTTGATCATAGTGTAATTTATTCCTATTACCACAAGTAAGTCAAAACATAATTCCATGTATTTATTGAGCATTTTCAATATTTGGATTCTTATTCACCTGTGTGTGTGTGTGTGTGTGTGTGTGTATGGTGTATGTATTAAATGCCTATTTCTACTGTTTAATATGTTGTATGCTATACATTTCTTTTAATTATTTTGTCATTTTTTGTTTTCTAAGGACTTTTCAATATTTATATTAATAATTGGCTTTGTTATTTTTATATTCACTTTATTTGCATTTTGCTGGGCAAGATCATAATCAGATTTTCATTTCTTGAGGCTGAGTTGATTACCATTTCAATATAATTTTCTCACTAATTGATGGTGCTGTTTGTACATCAACTAGACATTTTACTATATACCAAATTTCTATGCCATTGGTATCTGATTTTGAATGCATAGTTGTTCTCCCAGGCTTCCATTTGATTTTTGGCATTTGTTGATTTTGCTTACAGTTACTTTGTTTTCTTTTTCTTCTGGTAATAAAAATTCTATCTGATGATTTTCTTTTTCATTGACTACTGCAGTAAGAATCATAACCTATAGTGCACAAAACAAGGCCTTCTCATGTTAACTGCCTTGAACTTATAAACAATTTAAGAATGAATTAGTAATATTTTCTGGTAACAAAAGTATTTACTTTGACTTCACCTTCTCTGTCCTTTTGTTCCATAATTGAGTTTATAATCATATTCACACAAGAAGTATGCCTTCCCTGCTATGGTATCCACTTAATCGCATCATATGTTGTGCTACAATCTATTATTTCTTTAAATTTATTTGCAATCAGAGAGATCTGGAAAAGAGAAAGAGAGAGAATGGGTGTGCCAACGCTTCCAGCTGCTCAAATGAAGTCCAGATGTGCATGCCACTTTTTGCATATGGCTTTAAGTGGGTACTGGGCAATTAGTCCCTGGTCATTTGGCTCTGTAGGCAGGCATCTTACCCACTGATCCATCTCTCCAGCCCTATGGAACAATCTTGAAAGCGATTTGGACTTTTTGTTCCATGTATTTATTATTGTTTAGTGTTAGTATAAGAAACCTACTCCATGTAAAAATATGTAAAATTAGCCATCATAATTCTATTCTCGCCAATAGGTATACATTTTACTTTTCAAGTCATTTTCCATGAAAGTAATGCAATGAGCTCCCATCCACTTCCCATTCATTTACTTATTAAGCACACTATAACTATGTGTGAGGGTTTGAGTTAGATGCCAATACTTCCAGACTGAATACGTAAGCACCACCTCAACGTTACTTAGAGAGTCTAGAGGTTCATAAGTAAATAAGAATTGGGGCTGGAAAGATGACTCAGCAGCTAGAGTGTCTTCCTTCAAAGCCTAAGGAGCCAGATTTGATTCCCTGGTACCCACATAAAGGCCAGAAGCACAGGATGGCACATGCATCTGGAATTCATTTGCGGTCGCTAGGGGCTCTGGCTCTCTTCTCTCTGTCTCTTGGAAATAAATCAATAAAATATTAAAAATAAATAGAAAATGAGTT
Source organism: Zapus hudsonius (assembly GCA_004024765.1). Lineage (NCBI taxonomy): Eukaryota > Metazoa > Chordata > Mammalia > Rodentia > Dipodidae > Zapus > Zapus hudsonius. The sequence continues at coordinate 11,006 of PVHP010013844.1, read as the reverse complement.
ACTGCAACCAGTAATGGGCAATCTTACAGTACTCTGGCCTGGGGCAGATTAGACATAGTATGTTAAAATAGACATTTTTTTCTGATCAATTTCATAATACTTTTCTCTACTTATGGTAAATAACAGCCTTCATTTTCCTTCATGCTCATAAAATAATTATATAATCAAGTTCTCTATTATTTAGTTTCTATAAAATTCTAATTTGTTCAAGTTTATAACTCTGTTATTTATTATTATGAAAGTTATTTTAATTCCAGATAATTTTTTATTAGCAGTATTCAATTTATAGCTGCAACCCTAGAGAGGAGCTTTGGTAAAAATGAATTCAACAAAAAGAATATAAAGATAACAAGAAAATAACAGACTTTATTTTCCTTGAATTATAGATTTTAGAAGTTTGAATGTTTGTCACCCAATAGACTTAAGTGTTTTATTAAAGCTTATAGCTTGGATTTTCAGCTGCCTGTTTGGAAGAAGTATCCATAGGGTCAGATCCTAGGGTCTGGACCAATGAATATGTTTCCAGCCTAATGGCATGCAGGCTGAGTTCTGGCTGGAGATTTTATGTGTTTGTTTGTGGTTCTGGTGCTGCTGCTGGTTGTGTCTCTGCTTGGATCTGTGAAAGTTCCATTATGGAACTTCCCCGGGATCTGTCAGCTTCAAATAAGTCTCTTCCTCCTCTAACTGTGCCTGGTTTTATATGTGTCCCAGCAGTGTGGAGCTGACCACAACACAGATATAATGTCAAGGTTTATCCCTATCCTTTATTTAATAGCTAGATCTCATTTACACTGACATTAGAATGCTTCCTCTTCTGAAATGTTACAAGAGGCATGCGTTCCTTTCGGTGACACATCACCTATGTACTGTGCTTATTGACATTGCCTCCTGTTTGTAAATAACCCCCACTGAACTTGTCATGAGCAACAGCTCACAGGCAGAGTCTGAATAGCAACAAGTGGCTTATTTATTCAACAACACTGGATGTGACAAGTGGTATTCTACATATTCTATAGAATATTTTCTGATATTCAAAAATATTTTGTAACCTAGAGACAATTTGCAGCTTTGCTCTTTGGACTTGGCTCTCAGTAAAAGAGAGAGCAATAAGCTACTTACACACACACACACACGCACACACACACACACGGACTATTTACATATATGTTACATTAGATTGGAATTTGTATGTATTACCATCTAAATAGGCAAATATAATTTAATGTCATTAAAACAATAGCTATGCATTTAATTTTAGAATGTTATAAAAATAAAACAGAAAATAGATAAGAAAAAAATAAAACAAAGTAAAGTGTGCAGTAAGGCATGGCATTTAGAAGCCAGATTGTAATTTTCAATAGTGTGATCATGGGTCATAGTGATTAAATCATGTTCAAATAAGCATAGATCTAGCTATCCATGTGAAGTGGCCATTTGAGGATAAAGGAGTTTCAGACAGGAAACCAGATTGTGGAGCCTGGGAGGCATTTGATGTTCCAAATGACTCAGGAAATCATTGCACAGGGCTGGAGGTTTTTGATCATGGGGAAGTATGTGATGGTCTATATTTTCACAGCCTTTCTGTGGTTGTATTGATGATGACTTACAGTGATGCAGGGGTGGAAGAAGAGAGACCCAATAGATTGAGATGTCCAGATGACTCATACCTGTGTCAGAACAGGTATGAATGTGGGCAAGTTAATTGAACTTTTCTGATCTCACTTATAAAACTAGATCAATACACCTTCATTATGGAACACATGCTCGTGCTTTCTTTTTTTTTTGGTTTTTGTTTATTCATTTTCAAGCAGAGAGATACGAGAGAGAGAGAGAGAGAGAGAGAGAGAGAGAGAGAGAGAGAGAGAGAGAACACCAGGGCCACCACCTTGTGGGTCTGGCTTATGTGGGTCCTGGGGAATTGAACCCTGGACCTTAGGCACTGGAGGCAAGTGCCCCTTAACTGCTGAGCCATGTCTCCAGCCCTTTTTTTTTTTTTTGGTTTTTATTTATTCATTTTCAAGCACAGAGATACAGAGAGATGGGGGGGGGGCTCGTGCTTTCATTCATGATACTAATAACAGATCTCAAGCACTTGTCTGGGTACTGGGGATGTGTAAGAAAACAAACAGGTCACTTTTCACAGTTGGGGATAGTAAAAGGCAACCTCATATGAAAAGGAGCTCAGGGCTGTCTTTTAAGGTTGATATGAGGGGAAAAATTCCTGTCATTTTTACCAACTTTTAACATGCTAAGAGCAGAAATTCTTTATTTAGTGTCTGGTTGATTGAATATATACCTACACAGCATAAACCAAGTAGGAATTGAATGATATTGTTATCCAGTTCAAAGGCCTAAGCCAAACACTTCTCACATGATATTTCTTGACATATTTAAATGGACACTCTTGAAAAATCTTGGTACATTTAAAGAGTAGAAATGTTTAAAAATTGGATTAACACTATAGAGAGTAGTGTTTCCTTGTATAAGAGCATACACATAGGAAAAATCAATATGCTGAATAATTATTGAACATAAAATACTAATCATCCTGGTCTTGGTTCAGTTCAACATAGTATGTCCAAACTATTGATTGAGCTTATGAAATGTATATAAAACAATATGCACTTTCTTCACCTTGCCATCTAAAAGTTTTTGCACTATTACAGGTTTCTGAGTAAGTTTTCATACCACACTTATCATTTTCGTCTTCAGAGAAACTTTCTTAAGTGTTTCCGTTGACTATGGAATAAAGAAACCTTTCTAATGCTACTCTGATAAATATTTTAACATTGATTGAAGAGCCAGAATGAGCTGAGAAACCTAATGGTTTTGCTTTCTCTCATATTTTTGGAATCATATCTATCCCAGCATAGATATGATGCTCAATATTTTTTTAAATATTTTATTTATTCATTTTTTTCAAGTAGAAAGGTGAGAGAGAGAGAGAGAGAGAGAGAGAGAGAGAGAGAGAGAGAGAGAGAGAACACCAGGGCCACCACCTTGTGGGTCTGGCTTATGTGGGTACTGGGGAATTGAACCGGGGGCCTTAGGCACTGGAGGCAAGTGCCTTAACCGCTGAGCCATCTCTCCAGCCCATGATGCTCAATATTTTATCAGTTATAGGATTAAATGAAATGATTTTTTTCTTTTAATACTGACTTAATTAACCACTCGTTAAATATAATCTAATGATAACCTAATTAATAATATGAATGATAATTAGTATAAAATATTTTAGAGACTATGGCAGAAATATTGTCCATTTGGAAATATGAGATTTTGTATTTTAGAAATTAATTTTAAATTTATCTGGAGAATATAAATTTTAAAAAAAAGATAGAATTTCTGATGCTTCCAATGATAATACGAAAGGGATCGTCATTTCAATTTAGAGATTACACAGTGTACATTTTTGTAAAATAGTCATACTTGTATAATTGGACATAGATAACATTGGGGAGGATAGAAGAGGGAAGTGTGGAGGAATGAAAGACAGAATAGGAAGGAAGGGAAGAAGGGAGAGAGAGAGAGAGAGAGAGAGAGAGAGAGAGAGAGAGAGAGAGAGAGAGAGAGAGAGAGAGAGAGAAAATGAGCTGCTCAAGAATTCCTGCAAAGTCACAGAAGCATTTCCATAGCCACCTCACCAGTTGTTGGTTCTTATGTTTAATGAGGATTTAGAAGAATCAGCTTCTCCTTTGCTTTTCCTTTCTACTACTAATATAAAACAATAATGAACAGGTAACAGTTATCTTTCTTCTCTTACCTCTTTGTCAATCTGTTTGTACTATAAGATTCTTTTTGTCCTAAAACAAAACTACACTGTGGTACTTATGCCCATGCTCAGAAATTTTGAGCAAGGTCAAATTTAAAAGTAATGGACTTATGTGTTCAGGGAGAGGTATAGAACAAAAAGGTACTGCTTATTACAGGAAAAAGTTCAGCAAGTTTGAAGTTACTGGCACAGTGCCTGGTTTTACATGACTGACACTAAAATTGTTGATTACCACCATTAAGGGTGGTCCAACTGTTTTGCATTGAAATAATGGAAAAGATATCTGAGCAAGAAATCCACCCAGAACAATGTTCAAAGAGTAGAAATGCCAAAGAGGATCGCTCTGAGGTTGACACCAACCTGAGACTACGTAATGAATTCCAGGTCAACCTGAGCTAGAGCAAAACCCTATCTCAAAAAAAAAAAAAAAAAAAAAAACAAATCATGGAAGGGTCATTGAATGTGCCACATGGATCCACAAGCCACTGCTGAGTGAAATGAGAAGCAAGGATTTGGTCCAGAAAAGCCTTTGTATGGAGCTGTGAAAATGGACCATGATTTGTAGTGTCGACCTGAAAATGTCTTGGATATGTAATGACTGTCATGGAGCTCTGCTGGCCCAGGCTGTGAGGAGCCCAGATGGAGGGATGGAATTGCAATCAATGTGTTGCAGTCAGCTTTCTTGTTGCTGCGCAGAAGAACCCAAACAAAAGCAGCTTGTGGAAGAATGGGTTTATTTGGCTTACGAACTCAAGGACTCAAGGGGAGACTCCATCCTGGCAGGGAAAACGATGGCATGAGCAGAGGGCTGGACATCACCTCTGCCACAGCACTGCAAACAGCGGCAGGAAGGTGTCCCAAACACTGGCAAGGGGAAGCTGGCTTATAACCCCATAAGCCTGCCCCCAACAACACAGCTTCATCGAGGTTGTAAAACCCAAACTGCCATCAGCTGAGGATCGATCTATCAGAACACATTCAATTGTTTGTGGGGGACCCCTGGATCAAACCATGACACAATGGTTGTGGAGGTCGGACTTGCTGGTGATTATTTGTAGGGTTCAGTCTTCTCTTGTTATGCCTTTTTGCAATGGAACATTTACTTAGTGCTATTATGTGTGGGAACAATATAACTTATTTTAAATTTACAGTACTTAGAGTAATCAGTCCTGAATTTCAATAAAACCTTTCCTCCTATAAACAGCTTCTGGTCGTGAGTTTGTCCCAGCCAGGAGAAGCTGACTGCTATATACACTTAAACTAGAAAGACAAACGAAAACAGGTATACGATTCACTCCAGCATAGAACCTGGAATTTTAAGAAGATTGAACAAAGAAACATCAGAACAGTGGGAAGGTAGCCTTCCTGGGATATTGGCAGAAAAAAAATCTCTGTCTGACTTCTTGAGCTTGGGTTTTCACCGGAACATAGCATAAGCTAGCAGCTTCTGCATTATTTGGTTGTTATTGCCTACTATCAGAAGAAAACAAAATGTCTCAATTTGTGTCAGGTATTCTACAAAATTTGCCTGAGATTTGGGTACTAGAGGTGATAATGACCTGCTTAAGGTAAGGGGTTAATGGATGTTTGCAAACAGAGTCAAATGAGAATTATTCATAAGTGCCAAAAAATTCTAGCCATTTGGGGAAGGAGAGTAAAAATCGACTGGAAATTAGAGAAGACAACATTTCTGGCCACTTTCTCACTGAAAATTGATTTTTTTTCTGATTTAATATTTAATGATAACTTACAAATTAAAATTGAATGAGCAGGTATCTGGAGAAAGACAATATGTTATTAATCAACTCCATATATGATCGAATCTGTAAGCAAGATTTGGAGAAATTGCTGCTCTGTGTTTGCAGACAGACATGTTTATAAAGAATAAAATTAGGGCTGGAGAGATGGCTCAGCGGTTGGGGCACTTGCCTCCAGTGCCTAAGGCTCTGGGTTCAATTCCCCAGGTCCCACATAAGCCAGACCCACAAGGTGGTGGTCCTGGTGCATTCTCTCTCTCTCTCTCTCTCTCTCTCTCTCTCTCTCTCTCTCTCTCTCTCTCTCTGCTTGAAAATTAATAAATAAAATATTAAAAAAAGAATAAAATTATGTTTTTACCTTTGAAAATTTCTAAGTCATTGTATTTTTTTAAATCTTTTTTTTTTTCATCAAACTCCTTCCACATCACCAAAGAATGAAGAAACCCATGACAGGCAGCTGCAGACATCTTCCAAGCCTGGAACCTTCTCTAACTGCAATCAAAACAGCTCTGGCAATATACTGCAATCCTTTGGTGTTCTTCCCTCAGACTCAGTGTATCACCTTTCATTTCATTTTGCTTTGCTTTGAGCAGACATTTTCAGAAAAGACATACATGTCTGAACCATACATCTCTTTGACTTCACATGCAAACTTGCCCCTTCAGAAAGTTTTGGCCTTCCAGTTCTCTTAAATTATATTCAGTTTTTGCATCCACATGAATTTGAGAAGTTCCCTCGCTTATCAAAGGTGGCATTTGGCAAATCTTCAGTCACTGCAACTTTTTGAGAATGGAAGGTTAGCATGTAACTTATGATTTTCAAAATAAAGATCCAAGTTACCTTCTACAAATGCAGCAGATTAAATGTCTTTTCCCCATGTTGGTTAACATTCATGAGAACTTATTGAAATAATTTAAATTTTAAAAAATTATAATCTTGGATTTTTACATAGACATATGGGACTCGAGTCCTTAACAGGGTCATATTTCCAACAACCCTTTTCTATACATAGCTACCTTATAGGTCTTCATGGAAGAAACCAAGTTGAGAAGACTTTAGTCATGGGACATTTTATAAGGCATGTCATATATCAATTTTGAAATTTCACTTTTGTGTGTATGTGTGCGTTAGTGTGTACATGTACACATGCTCCTGTACATGGAAGCCAGAGGTCAACGTGACATTGGGTGTCTTTTTCAGTCACATATCCTTATACATTGAGACACTGATTGTCACAGAGCCTGAAGCTCACTTATGCAAGCTGACTGGCTATTCAGTAAGCTTTAGGAGTCCTCTTGTATCTGCCCCCCCCCCAGTGCTGTCATTAGGCTTAAGCACCACTGTGTTTGAGTTTCTCATGGGTACTGAGGTTCTGCATTCAGACTCTCATGTTGGCAAGCACTTTACCTACTGAGACATCTCTTCAGCCTCCTACCACTTTTACTTTTCTCAACAAAGTAAACTAACACCAGTGGGGATACCAAATATACAGTTGTTTTACTTATTAATATTGACCTTACAGAATTAGCACTTTGACCAGCTAATTAATTTTATACAATAATATTACAATATGGGCAATTCCTGAGTATACTTATTTAGTTTCTTTGTAAATGTAAAATGGTAGGAATTTAGGCTAATTTATCTAGCATATTTACCTCTTATTTCGGTTTTAAATTGGCAAACCGACTAATATTAATTAATGCTTATTATATATCTGAATTTCTAGGAGACAAATCTATGGTGTTCTCAGAATAATGTAAATAACCAAAATTAATACATAATCATGGTGGAATTTTTCTTTGTGGTGATATAATAATCAGTTAACCAGTCCCAATGTACCAATGTGTGATAGTCACAAAATGCCTATCATGTTTACTGCCCAATGATTTGCTCCCAAATATACTTAGTAAAAAAGCAGCAATTATCCTTTCTATTTTAACAAAGTATGTATGAAACATCTATGTGAAATACATAGCCTTATCAGTGCACTTCACTTAAAATTATAAGCTTTTTTTTTCACACCATGGGAAACAAACCTATGAACATTCCTTCAGGGTTTAGTGAAATTCCTCAGGCAGATCATTAAGTGCTCTGAGTTTCATCTCTCTTTTTTTTTAACATTTTATTTACTTGAGATAGAGAGAGAGAGAGAGAGAGAGAGAGAGAGAGAGAGAGAGAGAGAGAGGCAGAAAGAGGAACAGAGAGAATAGGAGCTCCAGGGCTTCCAGCCACTGCAAATGAAATCCAGATGCATGTGCAACTGGCTTTATATGGGCTCTGGGAAATCGAACTTGTGTCCTTCTGCTTTGCCTGCAAATGCCTTAACCTCTAAGCCATCTCTTCAGCCCCATATCTCTTTCTTAGGAGATAAATGGGAGAAACTCCTATCAGAACACTTGCAGTCACTGTTATGTGAACTATATACAGAGTCACTATATAATTTATCTCCTGAACTAGGCCATATTCTAAGGGAGAGTGTGCTATTTAAACGTATTCCAGGGCCATAGATCTAAACCAGTGCTGTCATGAGTAAATTTCACCAACTATTTCACTTATGCATGAAAAAATGACTTAGATTAGTTGAGTGAGGAGCTTTAGGGATAACTGTTTCTCTGTAGTGATAAAGACATCTCCTGTCATGATTGCATATACTATCTTTATCTTCTTTGTTATTAGTTCAAAACACTTGCTATGTAAAAATGAGCAATTCTGTCATCAAAGTACATCATAGTTTAAAACAGCAATTTAGAAAGACAGAAAAATCATGACATAGGTGATTCAAAGATTTTCTTAAGGTACTTGATAGGAGTATTGAAGCAGAGTCTTTGAGAGGAAACTTCCAAGAGAAGACTGGCCTTATAAGTGATGTTTTGAGAGAAATACCTGGGAGAGGTATAATGGAGAAAAAAAAAAGCAGATATTGCCGTATCTTAAAGCAGAGAGGGAAAAGAATATTCAGGTTATAGTGACAGAGTACATGGCCCTTCCTAACCATTGAGGACAAGTGTCCTCCAAGGCAAGCTGTCCTTCAGAGAAGTCCCTTTTGTGGGCAGTACTTGGCTCACTCATAACTTCTTGCTCAGTTATTGCCAGAAAGTGGTGGGTGGGGGCAGCTCAGGTCTGTATGAAATTGAACCTCGGTGCTGGCAGATGACACCACAGGCTGAGAGAACAAGAACCCAATTTTCAGGACTGCCATGATAATTTTCTTGACAGATATAATGTTCTGTTTCTCACTATAAAAGGCTCTCTTTATTTATTTATTTGTATGATTAGAAATTCAGTTCAGAGTACTATTTGTGATATATGAAGAGGCAGTTCATTTTGGGGGGTTGTCATTTCTGTCACATTAACTCCTCCCTATGTAATTATAGCATCAAATATACACATGAAGATTGTATAATGCATTAAAATGCAGGAAAAAAGTCTACAGTCCTACTCATGAAGAATATTAAGTATCCATGTTATCCGTTTGCTTACAAACCGTTTGAAGCTGTTTTATATATAAAGGGATAAAGCTATATTTTTATACACTCTTATATTTAATGGCCTTAGGGATTGAACCACAGACATCATGCATGCTAGGTGAACTTCAACCCCACTAATGCTGTGCTAAATCCCCAGCCCTTTTTACTGACTTTTTATAAGCATGAATTCAATATATATATATATATATATATATATATATATATATATATATATATATATATATATATATATATATATATATTCCTTTTTATAAATATGCTTTATTTACTAAGCTTATTTGTTTAACACTTTGTTTAAAGTGTTGAACTGTCATATAATACTCTGATAAGCACCAATATGAAAGAAGTTTAACTCTAGCATTTATTTGAACAGTTTTGTCCACGATTATAAACTATGTTCTTTATCAGGAATCTCACATCTTTTACCCTTGCGTTTCTGGAATTTCATACACTAAAATATATGTCACTTCCTCCTTAAATGGATGAAAACACTGGTTGGAGACTAAGCATATTAGAAAGTCATTTTTTTCTTTTCTCAGGGAAAGTGTAATTCCTTGAGAGTCACACTTTCACAGATGTGATCCCTTGAGGTAATTCCACCTTTTCAGAACCCAGAGGATGCCTCCCGACTGAGCATCCTAGACCCAGGCATTGGAGTACCCTCATGGTTATGATCACTGGTGTTGACCTGATATTTGGCAATAGGAAACTAAAATCTAATCTCATGGATTATTCAATAAAGACTAAATGAGACAATGCCAGGGAAATGTCAAAAGAAAGAGAAAACATGTCTTCAAATTTAATCAATCTTAGTTGTATTATTAAACATTGACATATGCTGAATTCCTTTCTTTTTCTCATCTATAGGTATAAAATATTTGTGTTTCATGTGGACTAAATGACATCCTGTGATAAAATAACTTGTGTAGGTTCTTCTTAGGCACATTCCCGAAATGCAAATGGTACCTTTTAGACTCATGATCACACTAAAATCATCATTATAACATGGAATTAATAAAATGACATAACCAAGAATCTAAGAGTATTTCCTTGACATCAAATTGTACTTACTTACATTATTTAAAAGGACTTGAGCATGAGTCTAGAAATCTCAAAGCATTCCTTTAGAAAACCGTACCGATTTCTTACAAATAAATAGAAATCTAATACAGGACGATGTGACAAAAGTCTAAAGCCCTTTGTGAGATCCAAATACTGTAACAACTGTCTTTAAAAATTATAAATACCTTTAATAGATCAAAATAGTACCAATAATATATCGAAAATAATAAATATTCTGAAGGCATTTGGGATAGACTTGAGAGGAGGTGTAGAGAATTCTCATGCAGAAAGGATGACCAACTTAGAAGTTAGTAGTTGAGAAATTTAATTCCTGGGCAGAAATGAAAGAAGAGACATTGAAAGCAATGGTGTGTTGCATTATATATTGATAGTATCAATAGACATTCTTGTGTTACTCAACTTTTCTGTACTGTAAGAAATACCCAGGTAATCACTGTATGAAAGGAAATATTTATTTTGACTTACAATTTGGCAACATCCGTGGCTGTTGGGTCCCATTGCTTCTGGGCCAATGGGGAGACAAAAGTCATGGTAAGGACTGCTAGGTGAAGACAGCAAGGAGAGAGGGAAAGAAGAAAATCATGTCACACAATTCCTTTCAGGATCATACCTCAAATTACCCAATTATCAACTACATGGTTGTGGTAGTTTGAATGTATGCCTTCCCCCTCACACCAAATAGACTCAGGTGTTTTGTTATATTTGACTTGGCAGTTTCAGACCCTACCAGGCAGACTCCTGTTGATGAGGGGGTATAGCTGGAGATGGGCCTGAATTCCAGCCAAAAGGTATGAAGAGCAGTCTGAGTTCAGATGGGGTCCCTGCCATTTGCTGCTGGGTTTTTGTTGGCTGCTTTTGGTGATTGTTGGCTGGTGGTGGTTTCCCTGGTTGGATGTAAGGAAGCAC
>PVHP010013843.1:23247-40362 GCA_004024765.1 Zapus hudsonius | reverse complement strand
CTCTCTCTCTGCTTGAAAAATGAATAAATAAAATATTTATTTAAAAAAAAAGAAAGAAAGAGAGGGAGGGAGGAAGCCAACAAAAAGGTCTGAGTCCCAGGAGGGCCCTGACAGGGTGAATGACCCCTGACCTCACCATCACCAGCCATCCTTGGAATTTGTTCTTTCACAAACAAGTTTCCACTATTACTTACAGCAGTACAGATAAGGGGGAAGGTATGTGGTGCTGTATCCAGGCATGGGGTAAAAGGAAACTTTGTTCTGTGTTTTGAAGGAGTCCTGGGCATACATCCTATTCCTGATTCTCCCCTGGATGGCCCCGGGCGTGTGACTCAGTTTCCCCTCCTTGTGTGGCTATTGCTACTCTTCTGATTCATGGGAGAACCTGAAACCCCCAGTGGAGATTTAGGAGCCTCAGTGTAGTTAGGGATCCAGATTGGATGAGAGGTGGAGAGAGCTCAGAGCACCATTGAAAGACAAGCAGACTGAAGAGATGAAAAACAGTCATAGAAGGAACCCCCCACCCTGGAGTTGAGCCGTCCCAGGGGCCTGTGATCAGGGACTTCAAGTCTCTGTAAGGCTGTTACTGTAGCAGGAGCCACAGGTGTGGCTGGTGGGACTCTGGGGAGGGAGGAAGTCCAACAGTTGGCCTTTTCTTCCCCCAGAGGGGTGAGTTCCCCATCACTGGCAGGATGTAAACCCAAACTGTCAGACTTGAGTAGGACAGATGTGGAAAGGAAGGCTGACAGCCTGGGCAGCTCTGGGTGCTGCCCACTGCCTGCTCCCAGAGAGCATGCAGTCAGGACTCAGTGAGAGGAGGGCTAGAGGCTCTGAAAACTAGGTTCAGTCAGAGTAAGGGCTTGGAAGGTTGGGGACACGGTTCAGTCAGTAAAGTCTTTTGTATTAATTCCCTTCTTATTCCTGGAACAAAATAGCTAACCCAAATCTACTTAAGGAAGGAAGGGTTTATTTTAGCTCATAGTTCCAGGTTGCAGTCCCATGTGATGGGGAAGGCACGGTGACAGGAGCTTGAGGCAGCTGATCACATTCAGTCCACAGTGATGAAGCAGAGTACAATGAATGCCGACACTCAGCCAGCTCTCTCCTTTGTATCCAGTCCAGGACCCTGGCCCATGAACTAGTCCTACCCACAGTAATCTAGTCAAGATAATCCCTCTTGGTGATTATACGACCTGTCAAGTTGATAATTAATATAGACCACTGTATCTTCCAAGCAAGAAGACCTGAGTTTCATCCCTAGAACTCTTTTTTTTTTTTTAAAGCTGGGGGCTGGAGAGATGGCTCAGTGGTTAAAGGCACTTGCTATTAACCTGGGTTCAATTCTCCAGTACCCAGGTAAAGCCAGGTACATAAAGTGATGCATGCATCTGGAGCTCTCACAGTGGCAAGAGGCCCTGGAACACCCATATTTGCTCTCTATCTCTCAAATAAATAAAATATTTTTAAAATTTATTTATTTGCGAGGAAAGAGAGAGAGAGAATAGGCATGCCAGGGCCTCTAGCTGCTGCAAGTGAACTCTGGATGTATGTGCTACTTTGTGCATCTGGCTTTACGTGGGTACTGGAGAATCAACCCCGGGTCATTAGGCTTTGAGGACAAGTGCCTTAACCGCTGAGTCATCTCCCCAGCCCAATAAAATATTTCTTTAAAGCTGGGTGTGGTGGTGTGTTCCTATAACTCTAGCACTAAAGAGGGAAAGATGGGCAGATCCCTGGGGCTCACTAGTCAGTGAGAGTTCCAGGTCAATGATAGAGATCATGTCTCAAAAAAAAGGGGGACAGTACCTGAGGAAGGACACACCAGGTGCCCTCGGGCCTCTACTCCACACAATACACGGAGAGCTTAGATTCTGCATCAGCTTGAAGTGGGAGTGGGGGCCACAGGCTTTCTCTGAATTTATCCAGTTACAGGAGCAGATGACCCCTGACCTCCAAGTCCTAGATCTTTAGGTAACGTTGCTCTGAGAAGTGAAGGAATATGGACATTTCTTGCTCTCGTTTGTTTCACCCTTGATCCCGGCTGATCCCACCTCTAAAGTCTCTTCAGGAATCACCTCGAGGCCAGCACCAGGAATGGCTGGAGGCAGGGACCCCACAAGAAAGCATATGGAAGAAAGGCTGCAGTCCCCTCTGTCAGGGGCAAGGAAAGCTGGGGCTCATGCACTGATGCACAGCTCTCCCCTCCCCAGGGTGATGGGAGTGGAGAGAAGGAAGTTGTGTAAGTGGCCTGAAGGGAGATGGCAGACCTTAAGCAGGCACCTAGAACCATGGAACAGGGGCTTTATGGCCACCTGGGACATGGTGGACATGAGGGCTCCCTGGCCTGGCATTGGACAGTCATGTGGCTGGAACCATCCCTCCAGGGGACTCTGATGTTCTTGGTCCCTGCAACAAGGTGATGCCGGCTGTCCCAGTTACCAGTATCAAGGCAAGAAGTGTACTGCTTCTTGGAGCCACAGTGTCCTCAGCCAGCAGCATGGCCTCTGCTCAAGCCTGAGCACAGGTGTGGCAGCGGAAGGTGGCCTCCGCCAGCTGTTGTGGCCGATGACCAGCAGCATTTATGTCCATATCGAGGAGCAGGTGGAGAAGCAGGAAAGCAGTTCCCATGGCTCTCCTGGCTATGGGCTAAGCATGGAGACAGACAGGCAGGGAGTCAGGATGCCCAGCATCGCTGTCCTGTCTGGAGTCTCCAGTCCCAAGACAGTCACACTTTCCTGAGCGCAGGCTCCCGACGATGGCTCTTTGCAGCACCTGAAAAGAACCCAGAGTTGTGGAAAGAAAATCTTCTCCCAGGCCAGACACCCCGACTTCCTGAGGCCAGGCCGAGCCCACTTCAGCTCTGACTGTATTCAGCCCTGGATGCAGATGTTGCCAAGCCCCAGGCCAGCATTCAGTGCCTCTGACCAACTGCAGCCTCCCCATCCACACCTGGATACCTGCTCTGCACTCTCACCCATGCGCAGTGAGGGGCCCAGGACTGGCTCCTGCCTGGGATCTTTCCCCTCCCTCCGCAACCCCCTACCCCATCCCTCGTTACCATCTGCTTTGGATTGCCACAGGGCTGAGGACACTGCTCAGTGGTAGAGCACTTGCCTAGCGTGTGGGGGGCAGGATCGCCTCTACTGCAAACCTAACAGATTTCCATTCAGCCCTGTTCTCCTAAATGAGCTCTCTGGTTCCCTGCCATCAACTGAATTCTCATCAGTCTGACCCTGTCCACCTTGCCTGCACCAGGTTCAGAGGGTGCAGATGAGCTTGTCAGGACAACTGGTAGTTCATGGCCAGATGCTGCCCCAGGGCCTCATCTATCACTCCACGTGGGTCCCTGAGCAAACATTCTCCCCATGTGGGGCCTCACTGTTCCCTGTCCAAAGGTAGATGCTGTGCCAGAGACTAAACAAAGTGGAAGAGGTGGAGCCTCCAAGGTTTCACCCTCAGGGAGACAGCTGGGAAATTCCCTGTGACCCTTGTTGCCCGAAACTCCTAGATAAGGAGCTTGTGGAGCAATCAACCTGCATGGAGTTTTCTCAGGGCCTCCTTTGAGGAATAAACAGGAAGAAGCTTGCTCTGGGTCTCCAGAAGGTGGGGCACATAGAGGACCAGCTCTCCAGGGCAGCTGATGGACAGCTTGATGCCCTCGTGGGCCTTGAAGAGTATCCAAAGGCTATAGAGCTCTCTGCTTGACCATTGTATGGATGGAAAACAGGAGAGGGATGGGCTCTGCCCAGGGCCACAGAGCACAACTCCACACATGCTGTGAGAGGGGCAGCCCAGCCCATGGGGACTGAGGGCCCAGGGGAGAGGGAGTGCTCTCTGCAGATCCCTGGTTCTGTGGGTGGGCAGAACAGAGGAGGAGGGACATTTAGAGTTGGCAGTCCTTGGAGGAGGGAGCATCCATTCTCTCTATGCCAGACAGGTGCTAGTTTATATACCTCGTCCTGTTTAGTAGTCCTCCAAAACCAGAGAATGATATATATATATATATACATACATACATACATATAATTTGCAAGCAGAGACACAGAGAAAATGGGCACACCAAGGCCTCTTGCCACTGCAGGTGCCACTTTACGTGGGTTCTGGGGAATTAAACCTGGATTGTCGGGCTTAGTAAACAAGTTTCTTAACCACTAAGTCATCTCTCCAGCTCTGCTTTTTATTTTTTAAATTTATTTATTTTTGTTATTATTATTTGGTTTTTCAAGGGAGGGTCTTGCTCTAGCATAGGTTAAGTTGAAATTCACTATGTAGTGAATGTAGATGGCCTCGAACTCATGGTGATCCTCCTGCCTCTGCCTCCTGAGTGCTGGGATTAAAGGCATGTGCCACCATACTCATTGTATTTTGTAATTTTTGATTGATTGATTGATTTTTTGCAATACTAGGGATTAAACCTAGGGCCTCACACATCCTAGACAAGCTCTTTACCACTGAGTTATATCCCAAACTACCACCTCCCCAGCCTATTGTTTTGTTTCGTGAGGTAGCCAAGGCTGGTCTCAAACTAACTTTGTAGCCAAGGGTGACCTCAAACTCCTAATCCTCCTGCCTCTACCTCCCAAATGCTGGGATTATGTGTGTCATCACACCCAATTCCCAAGCCCTTTCTTCCTTTCTTTCTTTCTTTCTTTCTTTCTTTCTTTCTTTTTCTTTCGTTTTGTTTTGTTTCTGAGGTAGGGTCTCACTTTAGCCCAGACTGACCTAGAATTCATTATGTAGTCTCAGGCTGACCTTGAACACATAGCAATCCTCCTACCTCTGCTTCCCAAGTGCTGGGATTAAAGGTGTGTGCCACCATTCCCGGCCTTCCCTTTTTTCTTTTTATATTGAGACAGGGTTATGTTAAATGGTTGGTCTTGAATTCACTCTGTAGCCTTTTCCCTGTGATCCTCCTGCCCCAGC
This sequence comes from Zapus hudsonius, assembly GCA_004024765.1. Classification (NCBI taxonomy): domain Eukaryota; kingdom Metazoa; phylum Chordata; class Mammalia; order Rodentia; family Dipodidae; genus Zapus; species Zapus hudsonius. The sequence continues at coordinate 35,439 of PVHP010013843.1, read as the reverse complement.
CTCCTGATTAGCTAGGATTACTAGCCTGAGCCACACAGCCTATGAAGATGTACACACGGAGTGCAGACAGACTGTGCAGGTCTCGAACCTGGCACTTCTTCCCTTACCCAGCCTGCCTCCCTCAATTATGGGGAAGTCTGGACAGAGTCTTTTTACAGCCAGACCTAGGAGAGAACCCTCAGAGTCAGTTAGCATCAGCCAAGGACTTAATCAAGCAAGGAGAAGGGCTATGAGCCAAGATGAGATCTCAGAAAAGGCTGATGCTCTGAGGGGCAGCTAGCATGGGAGGGGGACAGTGCAGGGCCCAGATGGGGGAGAAACAGAGCCCCAAAGAGAGCTGCTGCTACTTGGGTTGCAGGGCTGGTCAGGGAGCTCTGGACCATCTCAGGAGGTTCCACCACACAGACCCTGGCTCTGGAGAGGTGGTGTTCCCTCAGGCTTATCTCATCAGGAAGAAAGCCCTTCTCTGGGCTGCCGCCAGCCTCAATCTGTATTTCCTGTGGGCCTGCAGGGAGGCATCTGCCAGACCAGAAGGACAGAGGGGGAAGGGACCTGGAACTGGGTTCTTTGCTGGTTCCAAGATGCCTCTACCTACACTGTGACGAGGGTCCCGGCTCCGGGTCCCTCTCTGCGCAGTGCTTCTCCAGCCTTCCACCTCATCACAGTCCTCAGTACACAGGTGGAGCTGCACAAAGCCACCACTCTTGGAGTCATTGGACCAGCAGGGCTGTTCCTTAGCTCTTACCTGTGCGTGTTTATTTCTCCATCCCCGTGGTGAGTGCAGAGTCAGAACCCTCAAGCTGCTCAGTGCCTACTTGACACTTTAAATATATATATATATATTTGCAAGCAGAGAGAGATAGAATGGAGACAGATAGAGAGAAGTGGTATGCTGGGACCTCTAGCCTCTGCAAACGGAAACCAGATGCATGCACCACTTTGTGCATCTGGCTCCACATGGGCACTTGGAGAATTGAGCCCAGGTTATTAGGCTTTGCAAGCAAGCACCTTAACCAATGAACCATCTCTCTAGCCCCTAGTTGATACTTTTTTAAAATATTATTTATTTATTTATTTATTTATTTATTTATTTATTTATTAGCAAGGAGAGAGGAGAATGGGCACACCAAGGCCTCTAGCTACTGCAAACAGACTCCTGATGCATGCCCTACTTTGTGCATCTGGCTTTACATGGTGTTGCGGTCAGCTTTGTAGTTGCTGCACAGAAAGAACCCAAACAAAAGCGGCTTGTGGAGGAAAGGGTTTATTAGGCTTACGCACTTGAGGGGAGACTCCATCCTGGCAGGGAAGATGATGGCACAAGCAGACAGGTGGACATCACCTCCGCCACAGCACTGGAAACAGCAGCAGGAAGGTGTGCCAAACACTGGCAAGGGGAAGCTGGCTTATAACCCCCATTAGCCCGCCCCAACAAAACAGCTCTAGTGAGGTTCTAATTCCAGAACTGCCATCAGCTGAGGATCAATTACCCAGAACACATTCATTTGTTTGTGGGGGACACCTGGATCAAACCATGACACATGGGTACTGGGGAATTGAAATTGGGTTCTTAGGCTCTGCAGACAGGAGCCTTATCCGATGAGCCATCTCTCCAGCCCAGTTGGCATTTTTAGCTGTGGTCCTCAGCACACACCTGTCCTTGACTAAGTCAAATCTGGCTGACCTGTTAACATTCGTACCACAGTAGTCCACTGGCTAATGTTTGTCCAGCACTAAGTATGCATCAAGCAGCATTCCCCACGTTCCGTGGACCTGTTTCAGAGCAGTTTGACTTCTCACTTCAGCTCAACCACTAAGCAGCTGGGTGATCCTGGGCAAGTTACTTGACCTCACTGTGCCTTAATTTTCTCATCTGTAAAGTGGGGTGATCTTAGAATCTGTGGGCTTACTGTGAGTGTCGAGTTTACATGGAACACTTATAACACAAGGTAAGCAGGGTAAAGGGTGGCTGGTCTTTATTGTGTGTTATCGTGATAGCCTGATGTTACTGGTGGGCAAATAAGCTTGTAAATTACTGGACTACAGAAACGGGAGGTGGCAGAGCTGCATTATCCACAGTGGGATGGGAGCCTGCTCTTATCTCCTCATTCCCAGAACCATGTGCGGCTGTTGAGCAGTAGAAGGTGTGGCTGGTGCACTGGGGAGCTGAAGTTTGCTCTTCATTTAATTTTGCTGACTTTTTACTATTGTTTGGGGTCTAGAGGCTGTTGTTGTGTAGAGTGGTTACAGCTGGGATTAAAAACCCTGCATCCTGACAGGTATGGTGACCTATCCATGCCTTTAATCCCTAGGGAGCACTAGGGGCACTGAGGCAGGAGGATTGCCATGAGTTCGAGGGCAGCCAGGACTACAGAGTTAGTTCCAGGTCAGCCTGGACTAGAGTGAAACCCTGTTTAAAAATAAAACAAAAACGTGCATCCTGTCTCGGAGGGTTCTGCTGCATCTTTCTTGCTTCATTTGTTACTATGGAAACCTGTGTGTGTTCAGGGTGGAAGAGCACTAATGAATCCTCACATGCTCGTTGCCCTTCGTGAGTTTCAGCTCCACTCTGGCACTCTGCTATCCACACCCCTGCTGGCTGGCTTTCTTTTATTACCATAATCTGATGGGAAGTGTTGTTGAGCCCAGGCAGGGCCTTTGGTTTATCTCAGAGTCAGCCTAGATAGCGTATCGTGTCATCTGTGGCTATTAAACCTGTCTCCTAGAAACAGACTCTAATGTAACAGCGACAATGTCACCATCAGCCCTGAGAGCTGGACAATGTCCCGTAGTACCATCCAGTGTCCGTCGGGTGTGTTTCCCCAGCTGCTTCAGGACTGGCTTTCTGCAGCTGGTTTCTCTCATCAGGTCACCCAGGTGCTCATCGCTGGGTATATTACCTGTTAAGTCTCTTCCCTGAGGGGGAATCTTCATGGTTTATTGTCTATTTATACTGAAATTGTCAATAAAACATTTAAAAGAGTCTCACCTTGGGCACTTGGGAGGCAGAGAATTGCCTAGAGTTCAAGGCCACCTTGAGACTACATAGTGAATTCCAGGTCAGCCTGGGCTAGAGAGAAATCCTACCTCAAAAAAACAATATAAGAATAATAATAACAATAGCAGCATGAAATAAAAATAAATGAAAGAATCACTTCCTATCTTAATCTTTCTGTTCGCCTTGTTGCCTGTTGAAGCGACCAGGTGGTTTTCCAACTTTTGTTTGGTGAAGCAGTATAGCTGGGGTGGTTTGAGTAAAATGTCCCCCATAACCCCATGTGCTTTGAATACTTGATTCCAAGCTGGTGGCAATTTGGGGACATTGTGGAGCCTTGCTGCTGTGTCACTGGGATGGGCCCTGAGGTTTATTGGTCCTGCCCCACTGCATTGTCATACTTAGCTGCCCCCTCCCTTGCTGATGTGTGGGACAGTGTAAGTCAGCTTCCTGGTCTTGCTGTGTCCTCTTTACTGTGAGGAAACTGCCCTTCAAGGTTAAGCGAAAATGATCCTTTCCTCCCATAAGCTGCTTCTGGTCGGGTGTTTTGTCTCACCAATGAGAAGGTGCCTGGAACTCACTATGTGGCCAACGCGGGTCTTGAACTCCTCAGCCTCCCAAGTGCTTGGATCACAGTCATGAACCAGCATGCCTTGCTCTAAACCTGTTTGTTGTAGTAGAGTGACACACAGCCTACTATTTCCATCAATACCAGTTATAGGTGTGCAGTTCAGTGGCATCTTGTATGATCATCACCACTGCCGGTCCCTCTCCAGCACACTCTTTGTTTTTATTTATTTAAGACAGAGACAGGGCTGGAGAGATGGCTCATCGGTTAAGGCACTTGCCTCCAGTGCCTAAGGCCCTGGGTTCAATTCCCCAGTACCCACATAAGCCAGATCCACAAGGTGGTGGCCCTGGTGTGCTCTCTCTCTTTCTCTCTCTCTCACTCTGGTTGAAAATGAATAAATAAAATATTTTTTAAAAAAGACAGAGACAGAGACAGAGGTAGACAGAGAGTGTGAGTATGGACGCTCCAGGGCCTCTTGCCACTGCAAATGAACTCCAGATGCATGTGTCACTTTGTGCATCCAGCTTTGCGTGGGTACTAGGGACTCAGACCCTGGGCTGTCAGGCTTTGCAAGCAAGCACCTTCAACTGCTGAGCCACCTCTCCAATCCTCCAGGACACCCTTCATCTTGCACACAATTTCTCATTCACTTTCACCCCTGTGCCCAGCCCAGCAACTACTATTCTGTCTCTCATTTCAACTACCTCATCTACGTGACATTCTGTAGTACTTGTCTTTTGTGACTGGCTTGTTTTGCTTAGCGTAATGTCCCCACAGCCCATCCACCTTGTGGCTTATGCAGAACTTCCTTGTATGCATATGCATTTGGGGAAGGCCCTAGGGACTGAACCCAGGGCCCCATACATGCTAGGCATAAACTCAACACTGAGCTACATTACCAGTGCTTTTTCTGTTTTGCTTTTAACTTTTCAATTTGAGACAGGGTCTTATTATATTATCCAGGCCGGCCTTGACTTGGGGATCCTCTTGCCTTCCCGTACCAAGCAGCTGGGGCTGCAGATCTGTGCCTCCAGACCTTGTTGTCCCTGCTTTTGTTTTCTTTGTTTTTGAGACATGGTCACATGTAGCCTAGGTTGGCCTTAAACTCATTCTGTAGCCTAGGATGGCCTTGAACTTCTGCTCCTCCTGCCTCTGCTTCCCAAATGCTGGGATTATAGGCATGCACCACCATACCCAGTTTGCTGTGGTGCTGGGGATTGAACCCAGACCCTCGGCATGCTAGGCAAATGCTCTACCAGTTGAGCAATCCCTTTAATTGTCACTAAATCTAGCTTCTCTGCCTTTTCTTTTGTTTCTGGTGCTTTTGGTGTCATATCTAAAAAAGTCGCTGTCAAATCTAGGGTTTTAAGCTTTTGCCCTTTTTTTCCCTGGAAGTTTTAGCTCTGGTCCATTTTGAGTTAGTTAAGATCAGATAATTTTAAAAAGTTTTATTTGTGTACGTGTGTGTGTGTGTGTGTGTGTGTGTGTGTGTGTGTGTGTGTGTGTGTGTGCATCATGCCAGGGTCTCTTGCCCCTGCAAACGGAACGCCAGACACCTGAGCCACTATTTTCATCTGGCTTTACATGGATGGCTGCAGATTTGAATTTGGGCTACAGGCTTTTGTAAGCAAGTCTTCCAGCAACCCCAGAACCAGATAACTTGATACATAGGATTTCCTCAGTTGTGGAACTTGCCAGTTGCACGTTTGTGGTCAGTTAACATGGTTCTTCATGTTCTCTGTGTGCAAAGTTGTTCCTGAAGACTTGTCAGTGTTTGGTTCAGTTTGTTGACAAGGCTGCCTCATGGGTGTGCTGCATTCTTCCCATGGCTTCATGTCCAGGGCACATCTTACCTCTTCTTAGGGTGCTGAGATTGGGCAGTGGGTTCGAGGTTTGCCAGCTGACACATGCATCACACCCCAGAGCCTCAGACTAGGAGCTGCCCTTGAGCCAAGTGGAGGAGGCCTGGTTAAAACACAGCAGGCGGCTGCAGGGTCTTTAATTCCTTCACTTGGGAGGCTGAGGTAGGAGGATAGCTGCGAGTTCAAGGCCAGCCTGAGACTAATTCCAGGTTAGCCTGGGCTAGAATGAAGGTCTATTTTGAAAAACAAAAAAATGAAAAAACACAGCAGGATCCACCCATGCCCTGGAACTCCCACGTCTATGGGGGTGAGTCTGGGCCTGGAAATCTACAATTTTAAGAAGCTCCTAGTGATGCCGCTTTTTGGGGACTCTGCTGTCACACTGCCGCATCCACGCTATGTCTCTCCTGCCCTTTCACTAGTCACATGGGCCATGGAGACCTGAGGGCATGCTGGCATCTAGTTTTTGTTTTACTTACTTTTTCATTTTATGTTTTTGAGGCAGGATCTCCCCCAAGCAGGCTTTGTCATTCAGCTTCCAGAGTACCGGGATTACAGGCCTGAACCACCACACCTATGGTAGTGGTTTGATCCAGGTGTCTCCCATAAACAAGGTGTTCTGAATGCTTGATCCCCAACTGATGGCAGTCTTGGAATTGGAAGTTTGTTGGAAGTGTGTTGTTGGGTGGGCTTATGGGGGTTATAAAACAGCTTCCCCTTGTCAGTTTTTGGCACACCTTCCTGCCGCTGTTTGCAGTCCTGTGTGGGGGTGATGTCCACCCTGTGCTCATGCCGTTGTTTTCCCTGCCATCATGGAGCTTCCCCTCGAGTCTGTAAGCCAAATAAACCCATTCCTCCAAAAGCTGCCTTTTGTTTGAATTCTTTGTGCAGCAACGAGAAGTTAACTCCAACACCTAGTGACCTGATTGAAGCAATTCTGACATGACAAGTCATAAAGCACTGCCATGGCCATGAGCAGTCCTCAGGCACCCAGCACATCTCCCACATGTGACATTTCCCTGAGAGGGATGAATGTGGACAGCAGTGACCATGCTGCTCATCCTCCCCCTGCTCCCAGCACGGGGCTGGCCAGTCACCACCAGCAATGAATGGAGAGTGGTGGTTGAATGAAATCATAGTCACCTCTCTTTCCAAACCTCCTGGAACTCTCTTCTTTAGAATATTCTAGTCTCTGGTTCAGGGTGTGTGGCCTTTAGATAATCAGCTCCATAGCTTTCTCTTTCACAGGCAAGTTATCAAAGTCAGGACTCCCAGGACCTCAGTCATCCATCACATGTGGTAGAGTGACCCACCTGTTCTGCCTGCCTGGGTCTTCCAGGTTTTTGCTTTGTTTTGTTTCTTTTCCTTCTGGTGCTATAGACCAAACCCAGGTACAAGCTAAGCAAGCTCTCTACCACTGAGCTATATCCTCAATGCTTTTTGTAATTTGTTTTGCTTTGTTTTGTTTTTTGAGACCCGATCTCACTGTATAATCCAGGGTGGCCTCAAAAACCCATGGCAGTGGCCTGGTGTGGTGGTGCACGCCTTTAACCCCAGCACTCGGGAGGCAGAGGTAGGAGGATTGCCATGAGTTCAAGGCCAGCCTGAGACTACATAGTGAATTCTAGGTCAGCCTGGACTAGAGCGAGACCCTACTTTGAAAAACCAAAAAGAAGAAAGAAAAGGAAAAAAGAAAAGAAAAGAAAATTTCCATCAAGTTTGAGTTAGCCAAGTACTATAGTCAGGTGAGGGTTTATCACATTGATTCTTGCTTGGTCTTTGTAGATCACTGCCATTTTATTTTAAGCCAGGGTCTTGCTGAGTAGCCCAGGGTGACCTTGAATTCCTGATTCTGGCTAAGTAGAATGTTCTTTACACTTGGTAACAGTAATCTTCTCTCTCTCTCTCTCTCTCTCTCTCTCTCTCTCTCTCTCTCTCTCTCTCTCTCTCGTTCTTAAACATTTGTATACTTTGTGTTTTTTTTTTTAGATAAGTCCTCATGTATACCAAGTTAGCCTTGACCTCTGTATGTATGTGGCCTTCAACTCCAGATCCTCCAGAGCACAGAGATCACGGTTGTGGGCCACTACGCCCACTATCTCTGGATTCTAATCTCCCTCTGTTAACCTGGCTATGATAGAAATACAGTGCTTCAGCCCCTCCCCCAAGGCACTCATGGAGGCCCCCTCTGCCCACAAGGCCAAATTTGAAGAGGAAAAACTGCAGATATCACATGTGGAGACACAAGCTCAGGATGGCAGCTGGCAGTGCCAGACACCAGCCCATCCTACCCATCAAATAACAAATCATTCCTACCCTGGGGCCACTAACAGTGGAACTAATGAATAATCCATTAGGTGATTTGTGCCCCACCCAGCTTAACAAGGTTCACTTTCTGCCACCTCATAACCAACCCTTGCCCTTCAGTGGTGTTGGGCCGGGTGAGGAAGGGGGGCCTCTGGGAGCAGGGCGGAAAATCTCTCACACCTCCACTTCCTACTAGTGACAATGCACCCCCACACTAGAGAGGGGGTGGCATCGCAGGAAAAGACCTCAGACTCCACGTCCCACACCGATTTCAGTCAGGTCACTTTCCCTGTCAGTTGGGGACAGAAATGTCACTCTCAGGAAAGTTGTAAGGGATGGGACTGCTCGGGCCATTCTGCTGCCAAACATGGAGAAGTAAACTCAAGTGTGTTAAACCCAGAGGTGACTGAATCCTTTTCAGGGTGGGGAAGTCACAGCCCCTTGGCCATGGGTGCCCGTGCCATCAAGCCACTGGGCACCCATGGATGGGAGCAGTGGTGGGGGGGAGGCCATCCATACCCCTCCTGGGAAGGCAGGATGTGGCCCCACCCACCCGTTCAGCCTCACAAGTGCCTGCTTGTAGGAAAAGTGAGGCTGAGTCATCAAAGCCACAAGCAAGGTCCCTGCATGCAGCTCTCTGTGAATGCACAGATGTGCACACACACTGCACAGGCCACCAGGCTGACAGCCACCTGTCTGTTTGCCCATTCCCATACCAGACACACAGACAGGCAGCCACCTCTCCACTTCAGTGACCTCTTTCCCGACTGCAGGAGTCTGGGAGAACCTTGGCAGTGAGATAAGGGCTGGAGCAGGGCCGAAGGACACTGAGGAGCAGGCTGCTCTGGGACCAGCTGGCTTTGTCCTTGGAGGCTTTCCTGACACGACAAGCCTGTGAGACTGATACTTTTGTTAGTCCATTTTACACAGAAGAACACTGAAACTCCAGCATGAGACAGTACTGGAATTGGAGTCCAGACTGGCTGGACCCAGAAAGCATACTGGTTCCTACTTAGTGGAGGGTTTAGTGAAATACTGGTGGGGAGGGAGGGTTCCCTGTGCTTTCTTTGTCTTTTTGTGTTCATAGTTGAAGAAATGAAGAGACTTAACATATATCAGCAAATAGGTCGATAGAAATTTCACGCATCTCACCTAATCTCACCCAATACCATTCTCCTTCATAGTCAGTCACTGTGTAGAGTGACCATGGTCACCAGGCATGGTGGCTCGTGCCTATGATTATAGCACTCATGAGGCTGAGAATTGTGAGTTCAAGGTCAGCTTTGGCTATAGAGGACTAACAGGGCTGGGGAGATGGCTCAGTGGTTAAAAGCACTTGCTTACGAAGCCTAGGGCCCAGGTTCAAATCCTCAGTACCTATGTAAAGTCAGATGCACAAAGTACCTGGAGTTAATTTTCAATGGCAAGAGGCCCTAGTGTGTCCATACGCTCCCTCCCCCACTTGCAAATAATGAATAAAATATTAAAAACCAAACAAACAGAGTTGGAGAGATGGCTTAGTGGTCAAAGGCGCTTGCTTGAAAAGCCGGACAGCCCAGATTTGATCTTCCAGTACCCACGGGATAAAGCCAGATGTGCCAAGTAACACATGCATTTGGAGTCTGCAATGGCAGGAGGCCCTGGCACACCTATTCTCTCTCTCTCTTGCTCTCTCTCTCTCTCTTGCTCTCTCTCTTTCTCTCTCTCTCTCTCTGTCTCAAATAAATAAATATTTTTTAAAGAAAGAACTGATCACTGTCCGTGTTATGCCCTCTTCCAAAGTCTCACGGTGAGATCTCTGTGAGCCTTGTGACTTTTGTCCCATTTGTCTCCTCCAGATGTCATGGCAGCCCGGGTACCGGAGCTCCAAGTTCCGCCATGTCTTTGGCAAGCCAGCCAGCAAGGAGAACTGCTACGACTCGGTGCCCATCACCCGCAGCGTGCATGACAACCACTTCTGTGCTGTGAATCCCCACTTCATTGCAGTCGTCACTGAGTGTGCTGGTGGGGGAGCCTTCCTCGTCATCCCCCTGCACCAGGTAGGGACAACGGCTGACTCTCAGGCCTGAGCAGGCCTCTGGGTCCCGGGATATGATTGCCTGGGTGTGTGGCCTCGTGTCAGTTCACTCCTTTGAGCCTTGGTTTCCTTCTTGTGTACAATCATCATATCCTGGGAGTTGAACGTCTTCTAGTAGCTGGCCTAGCTACTTCTAGAACCTTCTTTCCTCTCTGCAGAATAGTGTGCCAAATTAATTCTCTTAGATGAAATATAATTGCTAATGCTTTCTTGGGCTTCTGTGGAATTGAGAAGTCTCCAAAGCCACCTCTCCCTGCCAGGGAAAGAAAGGAAGCAAGTGTTGGGTCAGAAACTGAAGAGAGACCAGGCTAGTCCCACTCACGAGTTGGAGCACGTGCATTGCTGCTATTCCTGACCCCTCCAAAATGAGTCTCGCAGATCACCCCAGTAGCAGATCTTTGCAGGATACCATGCTGAGCCTTCCCTAAAGCAAAAATGTCTGATGAGGCCAAAGAGCTGACTGCTTCCAGCACCTCCTGTGAAGCTTCACCCTGAAGGCTGCCCTTCCACAGACTCAGATCAGGAGCTAGGAAGTTGCAGAGGTGGGCTAGCATGAGCTGAAAGGGCAGACCTAGTCCAACAAAGGACTTAGGCACTTAAAATCATGAATGTGATGAGAATCTCAGGGACCTGGTTTTCTGGTCACGGTACAGCTGGGTTAGAACCGCCTCACTCCTTCGGATTGATGGTGTGCTTATTTGTTTGACTGGTCTCTGTATCTCAGACTGGCACTATTTGGAACTGAGTGCTAATAAAAACCCATCACAAAACTATACAGAGAAAATATCACAATAAGGGGAAGCTACAGAACTGATGTTTATACTCGAGAAGGAAACAGGCTGCAAATGAATGGCTAAACTTCAAGCTATGCAGCTCGGAATAAAACAGCAGTCTAAGTCCAAAGAAAGTTTGAGAAGGAAGATAATAAAAAGCAGAAATCAATGAAAGAGAATACAACACAATTGAATCTTGTGTTGAGATTACAAATTACAAATTTACATCATTCCATTTACCTAAAATTAAAAACAGGCTGCATAATTAAGTAGTAAAGTTGTATGTGTATATGTGGGCATGTGTGTGAATGAGGATACACGGGCTGTGGCAGTCAGGGGCAGCTGTATCTGTCCTTGCCTTTGACCTGGTCTGAGGCTAGGTCTCTTGCTCACCGTTATATTCGCCCAGATAGCTGGCCCTTGAGCTTCCAGGGATCCTCTTGTCCTGCCTCCCTCTCACTTAGGCTGAGAGTGGAGGCCCACTAGAGCACCCAGCTTTATGTGGCTTCTAGAAATCCAGCTCAGGTACTCACACTTGCCCAGCAAATGCTTTATCCACTGAACCATCTCTCCAGCCCAGTAGTGAAGTTTTAAACAAAACAAGGAAGGAAATACCATGAAAACCAAGATAGTAGTCCCCCAGGGGCAAACAGTGGCTATAACTGGGAGGTGTCTCTCAGGGTTTGCTGATCGCACTGGTGATTTGTTTCTCAGCCATTCATTAGGCGGAACATTTAAATTCAATGCATTCTGAGGCACTTGGGTATTTTTGACATATACAGACACATCAGAGAGTGACTCTAGGCATAGATGGTTCTACAGGCAAGCCCTACACAGCTTTCAAGGAAAAAATGAATTTGTTGCAGATTTTGGCAAAAATAGGAAAGTGGGGGGGGTGCTGGAGATATGGCTCAGAAGTTAAGGCATTTGCCCATAAAGCCTAACAACCTGGGTTCAATTCCCTAGGACTCACATAAAGTCAGATGCACAAAGGGGCTCGAGCATCTGGAGTTCATATGCAGTGTACAGCTGCTGGAGGCCCTGGCACACCCATTCTCTCTCTCTCTCTCTCTCTCTCTCTCTCTCTCTCTCTCTCTCTCTCTCTCTCTCTCCCTCCCTCCCTCACCCTTGCTTTCTCATCTCTTCTTTCTCTGCTTGCAAATAAATAAATAAAAATATTTTAATAGGAAAAGGGGGCTGGAGAGATGGCTTAGCGGTTAAGGTGTTTTGCCTATAAAGCAGAAGGACCAGAGTTCAATTCCCCAGGACCCACATAAAGCCAGGTGCACAAGGCTGGAGGTCGTGGTGCACCCATTCTCTCTCTGTGTCTGCCTTTTTTTCTCTCTCTCTCATTCTCTCAAATGAATATATAAAATATCTTTTAAAAATAGGAAAAAGGGGGGCTGAAGAGATGGCTTAATGGTTAAGGCACTGCTGGCAAAGCAGAAAGACCAGAGTTTGACTCCCCAGGACACCCATATAAAGCCAGATGCACAAGGTGGCACATTTGTCTAGAGTTTGTTTACAGTGGCTGGAGGCCCTGACATGCCCTCTCCCTCTCTCTCTCTCTCTCTCTCTCTCTCTCTCTCTCTCTCTCTCTCTCTCTC
>PVHP010013843.1:0-23147 GCA_004024765.1 Zapus hudsonius | reverse complement strand
CTTCTGGGTCAAGCTGGAGACTAACAGGCTGGAAGGTAACTCTTCAGACAGCTGATGATGACGAAGGCCAGTGCTTGACATGAGAAAGGTCTCCCTTCAGAGTCAGTCAGCCTCTCAACACTGTACCAAAACCCGAGAGCAGTGACCGACGAAGAGGAGAGGGACTTTTGTGTGGTGTTTTCTTTTTTTTGGCTCGCAGTTTGAGAGGCTTCAGTCCACGTTTCATGGGCTCCATGCGGACCCACCGGAAGACAGTTCATCCCAGTGGAAACACCTCTGACCAGCTAACGCAAGAGAGAGAAAAGAAGGGGCCACAGCCTTAAATCCTTTTCTCTTTCTTTCTTTCTTTTCCTTTTTTTTTTCAAAGTGGGGTCCCACTCTAGCCCAGGCTGACCTGAAATTCACCATGTAGTCTCAGGCTGGCCTTGAATTCACAGCGATCCGCCCTTCTTAGTGGAGTGCTAAGTGGATTAAGAAGTTTACGCCACCATACCTGGCTCCTTTATCTTGTATGAGACCAGGTCTCATTGTGTAGCCTCCTGCCTCAGTTTCCTGAATGAGTACAGAAATTACAGGTGTGTGCCACCACACTGCTCTACTTCAGGGGCATGCCCCCAGTAACCTAATGACCTAGCTATTAAAGACTCCACCACCTCCCAGTGACACTAGGGACCAAGTCTTTAGCAAATGGACCCTTAGGAGACATTCTGGATCCAAAGCATAGCACTAGGAATACAAAGTAACTGAGCCATACATGGTGGCTCACTCTTTTATCCCCTACATTCAGGAGGCTGAGGTAGCAGGATCACCAGGAGTTTGAGGCCAGCCTGGGCTACAGAGTGAGTTCCAGGTCAGCTTGGGCTAGAGTGAGACCCTGCCTTGACTAAAACAAACAAACAAACAATAAATAGACAAATAAATAAAAGTTTTAAAAAAGGTAATTATAAGGCTGAGGAGATGGCCTGCCAGCCCTGGTTCAATTCCCCAGTACCCACATAAAGCCAGATGCACAAATTGGCACATGTATCTGGAGTTCATTTGTAGTGGCCAGAGGCCCTGGTGTGCCCTATGTATTCATGTTCTCTCTCTTTCTCCTTGCAAATAAATAGAAATTAATTTTTTAAATGTAAAGGTAATTATATGTACTGTTGCAGAGTTTGAAACTGTTGCTTTGAAAGTTTTAACCCTACAAAAGATTTGCAAGTACACCTGAAGTCCTGATTATCTTTCACCTACATTCCAGTGATTAACCTTTTACCAAATTAGAGTCTATGTATGTGCGTGCATGCGCCCGCATGTGTTTGGAAACAGACGGAAGTTATATATCTAACCCTTCACCCCTAAATATTGCACTTCAATTACATGTTCTAAGAATCAGAATGCTCTTATATAACCACCCTAAACCACATCCTGAAAATTTAACATGATACAGTGCTAATTATAGTAGTCAAATTCAAAGTATTATAATTGTCCCAATCATGTCTCTCGTATCAATTTGCCTTCATTTATTTTTATTAGTGTATATTAATTAATTATACATAACAGGCTTTATTACAATACTCTTGTACGTATATGTAATGTATTTGATCGTATTCACCTCCCCATTCCCCTCTTATCCTGCCTCAACTCCTGTAGATTCCTGTTCTACTTTGATGCATCCTGTTATCCAGTGGGTCTAATTAGGGTTAATTGCAGGAGCATGGGCAATACAATCATGGCTCCACCACAGAAGACAGGGTCTCTTCCTGCCCCAGTAATCATCAAGTGTCAGTAACCCCTCTTCTAATTCTAGAATCCACTTGGGGTCCACACATTACATTTAGTTGTCATATCTTCTAGTCTCTATTTCATAATGTTAAAATTTTGCGGGGGGGGGGGGGTTCGAGATAGGGTCTGGCTCTAGCCCAGGCTGACCTGGAATTCACTATGTAGTCAGTCTCAGGGTGGCCTCAAACTCACAGTGCTGTGATCCTCCTAACTCTGCCTCCCAGTGCTGGGATTAAAGGCGTGCTCCACCACGCCCGGCTAATGATGTGAATTTTTTGAAGGAGTAAAAGGTCGGTGGATTTGTAGAATGTTTCTAAGCTTGCAACAATCAGATGGTTCCCTCATGATTGGACTCCTTTGTGTATGTTTGGCAAGAATATTGCACACTTGATGTTGAACCCTCTGGGTTCATTACATCACGAGACACATGTTGTCAGCCTCTCCCATTATAGATGCCATCAACCTCTGTCTCTTTGATAAACAGTGCCAACAGCATGCAATGCTAAGAGCATCCTTCATAGCCTGCATAGTCAAACTAGAAAAACAAGTGAGAGGCTCGGGAGAAGGCTCAGTGGGTAAAGGTGCTTGCTTGCAAAGCCTGCCTGATTGGGTTCAGTTCAATCCCCAGCTGCCCTCATAAAGCCAGATGCGTATTCATTTGCAGCAACAAGAGGCCCAGACACCCCCTCCCCACACACATACAAATAAATAAATTAAATTAAAAAGAAAAGAAAAATATGCTGAAGGTATTAGGACAAAAAAATTAAAATTAAACCATTAACATATATGATTATCTATGAAGACATGAAAAAATATGTAGCCGATTATTGGACAAATAAGAGTGCTTAGACAACAGACTCCAAGTAGCACTTATATTTGTGCAAACCAGGGAGGGTTAGCAGTGTAATTAACACTGTAGTAGAATACGAGAAGACGAATTATAAACATGGAAGACTTAGGAGACAGTTATAGGGCATTCTTGAAAGACAAGATACCATATGCACATGGAAATAGGTATATTCATGGTTAAACTCTTTTTCTTCCTCCAAATTTCTCCAACATTCTCCCTTTTTTGATTTTTTTTTTTGAGACAGGGTCTCATGTATTCAGGTTGGCCTCAAATTCTGTAGCTGAAGATGACCTTGAACTCCCAATCCTCCTGCCTTCCCTTCCCCTCCCAAGGGCTGAGATCAAAGGTGCTCCACCATACCCAGCACATTCCTGTCTTTTTTTTTTTTAAGGTAGGGTCTCACTCTACACTTGATCTTAGCCAAAAGGCCAAGAAGCGATAGGTAGGGTCTCTAGCCTAGGCTGACCTGGAACTCACTCTGTAGCTCAGGCTGACCTCAAACCCACAGTGATCTTTTTACCTCAGCCTCTGCAGTGCTGAGGTTAGAGGTGTGAGCTTACACTAAGTTTACACTCTCTTTCTAAGACATATTCATTGCTGAAGTCACTGTTCCCTGGGTACTTTGGTTTTTCTATGTAAGGTCTTGCTCTAGCCCAGGCTGACCTGGAATTTACTATAAAGTTTTACGCTGGCCTTGAACTCACAGTGTTCCTCCTACCTCTGCCTCCTGAGTGCTGGGATTAAAGGCATGCTCCACCACATCTGGCTTCCTGGATACTTTTTTAAAATATTTGTTTATTTTTGAGAGAGAGAAAGAAGAGAAATAGGGAATGGACACACCAGGGCCTCTTGCCATTGCAAATGAGCTCTGGATGCATGCACCACTTTGTCTGTCTGGTTTTATGTGGGCACTGGGGAGTCAAACCCAGCCAAGCAGGCTTTGCAAACAAGTGCCTTTAATCTCTAAGCCATCTCTTCAGTCCCCCTGGTTATTTGGAACTAGAGTCCTTTATGTGCTTCTGCTTGTGCTCCAGATGTTCTTAGAACGGGGAGAGGGAGCCTCAGGACTTTGTTTACCTGTGTATTACATTGTGGGTGCATAATTGGTGCTCACGAATTTTTATTGACTGAACAATTACCCAATGGTACTTCAAGCTGATAAGCAGGGTGGGCCTGAATGGCCAAGAGAAAGGCCCAAGCAGAGGTGCGGAGGTGGGTTGCGGATTACATATAGTGCTCCAGGAACAATGTAGACAACAGCCCAGCCAGAAGAGATAAGATTTGGAGCAGAAGGGGAGGAAGGGAAGTTTCCTGAAGTGGCCTAGAGCCAGATGGAGAGGGCCTTGAATGCCAGGGCAAGAATGAAAGTTTTACAGAGGGAGCAGGAGTGCAAAATGAGATTATCAAAATCTAGGGACCCCTAGAACCGCCCTGCTTCTTCCAAACTCTGGGTGCTTGTGAAAGATTCTGCTGACCAAACTGCATTCTGAACTAATTAAGGAATTAATTAGGGATAGGGATGTAGCGTTATTTTGAAATGGTCTGATTGTAGTTCAGGCTTTTTTTTTTCAAGGTAGGGTCTCGCTCTAGTCCAGGCTGACCTGGAATTCACTATGTAGTCTCAGGGTGGCCTTGAACTTATGGTGATCCTCCTACCTCTGCCTCCCAAGGGCTGGGATTAAAAGTGTGGGCCACCACGCCCAGCTGAAATAAATAATTTTTAAAATGAAATTGTAAGGTTTTCTGAGGTGCACTGTGTAGATTTAGGAATAAGAGAGGCATGCTCATATTTGAAACTCAAGCTTACAAACATACTGGCCCTACGTGAGAATAATTCATTTGTTCTGTTGGTTTCATTTGGCTTCGTTCTTCCGAGGTAGGGTCTCATGATAGGCTGGCCTCTAGCTCGCTGCACTGGCCTCTAACTTCTGGTCATCCTCCTGCCTCTGCCTCCTAAATGCTGAGATTATAGGTTTGCGCCTCCATGCCTGGCTCATTTGTTGAGATGTCTTTAAGAAAAGCTGCATTATCTCCTCCGTAGCCAATTTTGGTTTTATTGGTTGTATTGAAGTTTGTTTGTTTTTTTTAAAATATTTTATTTATTCATTTTCAAGCAGAAAGATACAGAGAGAGAAAGAGAGAGAGTGAACCAGGGCCACCACCTTGTGGGTCTGGCATATGTGGGTACTGGGGAATTGAACATAGGGCCTTAGGCACTGGAGGCAAGTGCCTTAACCGATGAGCCATCTCTCCAGCCCTGTTTTTTTTTTTTTTTTTGGTTTTTTTTTTTTAGTTTTTTTTTTTTTTACTCTGTCAGTAGGAAATATAAACTAGATCCCAGGATGAGGGCTTCTTCCTGTTCCCATAGCCCCTTAAATTGCCCTGCCTTTCTACTCTGACTCGGTCACATGCATTTATAGTGCATTCCTTTATATTACTGTGTAGTATGCAGTGTTTAACCATTTACCTATGAAAAGCTATCTAGTAAGGGGTAGGGACTCAGCTAGCGGATGAGGCATTGCATCCAATCCCCGGCACTGTATTTAAAAAAAAAAAAAAAACTTGGTAGGCAAGCCTTGAATATATAGAAAAATCATATCTCAAAACAACAACAAAAATCTATCTGGGGCTGGGAAAATAATTCAGTAAAGTATTTTCCATGCAAAAATGAGGACCTGAGTAAGGGCTGGAGAGATGGCTCAGTGGTTAAGACACAGAAAGTGGCACATGCACCTGGAGTTCACTTGCAGAAGCTGAGGTCCTGGGATGAATATGCGCTCTGTCGGTCTCTTCTCTCTGCCTCTCTTTGCTTGCAAATAAAAATATTTTTTAAATGAGGACCTGGGTTTGGATTCCTGGCACCCACATTAAAGCTGGTAGTGCCGATGCACACCTGTGATCCCAGCATTAGCGAAGTGGAGACAGGAAGAGCCATAGGGCTAGCTAGCTAGTTTAGCCAAATCAGTGAGTCCAGATTAAGTGAGATTCTGTCTCAAAAAAATAAATTGGGGCCAGCATGGTAGTTCAGGCCTTTAATCCCAGCACTTGGGAGGCAGAGGTAGGAGGATCACTGTGAGTTTGAGGCCAACCTAGGACTACAGAGTGAGTTCCAGGTCAGCGTGGGCTACAGTGAGACCCTACCTTGAAAACAAAACAAAAACAATATTAAATTGGGGAGCAATTGAGGAGCCAGTGTTAACCAAATGTTAACCTCTGGCCCGCACACTCAAAGCACACATGTGCACATGTACCTGCACTCACACATATGCATACACACACATTCAAAAAACCCATCTGGTTATTTCCAGCGTGGAAACTCTTT
This sequence comes from Zapus hudsonius, assembly GCA_004024765.1. NCBI lineage: Eukaryota > Metazoa > Chordata > Mammalia > Rodentia > Dipodidae > Zapus > Zapus hudsonius. The sequence continues at coordinate 17,208 of PVHP010013843.1, read as the reverse complement.
GAGTGAAGTTGCTGAGAACAAAGGCAGCCTCCCCTTCTTTGGGGTGAAAGCCCAGGAGTACAGCTGCTGGGTCATACGGTGTTTGAACATTTAGTTTAGTTTTGTAAGAAACTGCAAGACAAGCTTGACACTACGCACCTAGAATCCCAGCACATGGGAGACGGAGGCAGGAAGATTGCTTCAATTTTGAGGCCAGTCTGGACTACATTGCAAGACCTTGTCTTTTTTTATTTTTCAAATATTTTAATTATTTGCAAACAGAGAGAGAGAGAATATGGTCGCACCAGGGCCTGTAGCCACTGCAAATGAACTCCAGATGCATGTGCCTGGTTTTATGTAGGTACTGGGGAATCGAACCTGGGTAGGAGGCTTTGCAGGAAGCGCTTTAACCACTGAGCCATTTCTCCAGCCCAAGACCTGTCTTAAAAAACTCATGATCCTTCTGCTTTAAAGTGCTGGGATTACAGCCATGTGCCACCATGCCTGGTCATATCCAGTATTTCTTTCATTTTGTGTGTGTGTGTGTGTGTGTGTATGTGTGTGTGTGTGTGTGTGTGTGTGCACGCGCGCACACATGCGTGGGTTGAACACAAAGGTGTGTGCAGGTGCATCAACCTGTGTGTCCACACAGAGGCTAGAGGAGACATCAACTGGAGTGTCCCCTCATTGTTCATCGCTTGTTTCCTTGAGAGAGTCTAGTCACTGATGCCAGAGCTTTGGTGTTTTGGCTAGCCCCAACCGTTCTCTGGTCTCTGTACCTCACAGGACTGGGGTTACACGCATGCGTGGCCACACCCAGCTGCTGATGTGGGTGCTGGGAATCAAACATAGTCATTTCAGGCCCCCTCTGGCTCCCTGTTTGCACAGGAACTACCCTTAACCATGCAGCCATCTCTCCAGTTCCCACATGGCGTACTTCTGAGTAAAGGGCAGGACCCACCTGTCCCACCAGACTCACCTGTGCAGACACCCTTTATGGTGGTGGAACCAGGATGGCCGCACATGCAGGTGCTTCACACTGGCCTGGTGTGCAGAAAGTGTCACCCCGAGCTCAGGCAGTATTGCCCAGCTGCGTGTGTGGCCTTGGAGCCTTGCCACTCTCTAAAGACGCCTGTTGCTGCTAAGGTTCGCTGTTTATTGACTGGGCTTCTTGCTGGTCAGAGGGACGGCAGGCCAGGCCCAGAGAAGTGCCTGCCAACAGGGCTGTACAAAAGGCAAGCACAGCCCATAATGCTTTCATGAAGTATGTAGGGGAGGCCAGCTTGGAAGATGTCCGGCCTTGCCAAAGCCTCCCCTCCTAGAAGTTATTACCAGAGTTCTAGCTGCCCTAGGCAAGACTGATGTCTCAGAGGGTGTGCCACCTTGGGCCAGGTCCCTTCCCCCTGCACCTTGAGGGTGAAGGAGAACCTTTGGAGGGAGGCCAGAGGGTGAGTTTCGCAACCTGCCCAGCAGCCTTGGCAACCAAGGTCTGTGTTTGGGGACAAAGGCACAGTGGCTTGGTCTGGGCAGAGGCCCGCCCTGGGCAGCAGAGACAGGAGAATTGAGCTTCTGATCCTGAACCTAACCTGCACCAGAGCCACCCCAGAGCACTACAGGGTGTGGACTTTGGGTGAGGTGTGGAGGAAGGAAGGGAAGGGTAGGCAGAGCCCAGGGAGGGGGCCCTGGGACAGTGTTGGGTGGAAAGCAGGCCAGAGGGGTCCAAGGGCCTGAGAGGCTGGGTGGACACCATGACTAATGGTGGTCTAACAAGGGTATAAAGGGCACTTTACCACTGTGCTCTCAGAAGCAGGGCTGACCTTTCTCAAGCCCGCATGGAAAGTGATATGAGGGGGGGGGGATCATCCTCCATCCCTGAGCCGTTAGGCCTCACACTAAGTATATCTCCAGGCCCTGAAGCATACCAAGCAGCAATTAAAATGGGGTGTGTTGTGGGTGTTGCTCAATGGCAGAGGCTTTCCTGGGTTCCATCTCCAGCCCTCCACAAAATCACAGTTTGATAGTTATGATTGGCTCGGGTGACCTGACTCACATTAATTTCTGCAGCACTGTTTTCACCACAGGCAAGTGTGCTACCTGCATTCACGCACAGAATCCTCTCAGCCTCCCACGAGTGAAGTCCTGCTACTGTGGCCGTTCTGTGGAGGAAACTGGGGCCTAGAACTGAGCTCACAGGTTGCACAGTACGAAGTAGTGTAACAGGGGTTCAAGCCCAGGAAGCTTGAGTCAGCCTTCCTGTTTAACCATGGTCCACCCTGCCTGACCCCCTCTTCCCTCCACCCATCCATGCCTCCCAGGCTTCACCTTCCTGGTGGGCTCCTAGTGGAGGCAGTGGGCTAGACACTATTGTAGGAAGAGCCACAGCGAGCATGCTCAGACTCCTCAGTCTCCTGACATCTGGGGTCCGCCACCTGCCTGATTCTGCCTCTGAGGGTCCTAACGTTCTGTCTTCTCCATCTGCCCCAGGCTGATGGGGGTTCTGCAACCAGCAGCCAGCTTCTTTGGGGTCTGCAAAGGGGCAGGTGTGTCTTTGCTGGGGTAGAGTTTGTGTCCCAGTAAACCAGAGGCCCATCCCCAGCTGAACGCTGGCCTGAAGAGGAGAAAGGTAGAAATCACTTCCCAATGATTAATATCTATCCCTGGCAGGCTTCTAGCAGCTCGGTCAATAACCACAGACTGACTAATGTCCCCTGATGTGGTGGTTTAGGGGGGGCCCAGCCAGTCCCTGTGGGCTGAGGAAGAGGAGCTGACCAGGCCGGGGCTCCTCTCTGGAGGACTGGAAAGGGCCCTCCCCAGTGCCATCCTCTGAGCAGCTGTCTCTGTGTGGCCCTGGCCCTGAGGCATGGCTGTGCAGGGGATGGGAGGTGTGGTCTCAGAGGCCACTTGGCAGCTTGCCTTGGCTCAGCTCAAGGCCAGCCTGACAATTAGTACTTCCTGAGAAACCTGCAGGGCAGAAATGAGGGCATGGCTCTGGGCCAGCGAGCAGAGATAAAGGCCCTGAGAGCAATCTGGCTTTTCACAGAAGACCTGTCATGTTCTTTCACCCAGGAAGTGGTCTAAAAAAAAGGGGAAAGGTAGTGTGTAGAGGCCAGGAGGGCTGGAGAGCTGGCTTGCAAAGCCTGATGATCCATTCAGTTCCCCAGGACCCACGTAAAGCCAGATGCACAAAGTGGCACATGCATCTGGAGTTCCTTTGTAACGGCTAGAGGCCCTGGGGTACCCAATCTCTGTCTGTCTCTCTTTTATCTATCTCTCTGCTTGCATATAAATAAATAATATTGGGGGGGGTTCGAGGTAGGGTCTCGCTCTAGCCCAGGCTGACCTGGAATTCACTAGGTATTCTTAGGATGGCCTTGAACTCACAGTGATCCTCCCACCTCTGCCTCCCTAGTGCTGGGACTAAAGGAATGAGCCACCATGACTGGCATAAAAATATTTTTCAAAAAAGATGCCAGAACCCTGACTCAGAGGAGGCTGGCACTCCCTCAGAGCACAAGTTCACACTTATGGGACTAGAGGCCTGGGTTCAAACCTGACTCTGCTCCTCCCATTCCCAATGACCTTGGGTGAATCCCTCCTCCACCTTGGGCTTCCCTGAGTGCAGGAGTGCTGTGATCCATTAGTGATGCCTGCTACAGGTACAAGTTTAGAGAGCCTGGCTATAGTTTCACCATTCTAGGTCTCTGAGAATGCTTTAAGCTTGCTTTGTTTGTGGCAGGGTCTCACTCTAATCTGCGCTGACCTAGAACATACTCTGTAGCCCAGGCTATCTTTGAAACCATAATTAGTGATCTTCCTATCTCATTTCTCAAGTGCTAGGATTGAAGGTGTGTGTCACTATACCACACTGCACCATACAGCCTTTAAAAAAGAAAAAGTAAACTGGGTATGGTGGTATACACCTTTAATCCCAGCACTCAGGAGGCAGAGATAGGGGGATCGCTGTGAGTTCAAGGCCAGCCTGGAACAACGGAGTGAGTTTCAGGTCAGCCTGGGTTGTAGAACTGACTCTGGTTAAAAGCACTTGCTTTCAAGGCCTGGGTTCAATTCCTCAGTACCCGTGTAAAGTCAGATGCACAAAGTGGTAAATGCATCTGGAGTTAGTTTGCTGTAGCAAGAGGCCCTTGTACACCCATTTCTACCACCCCTGTCTACCTTTCTGCTCACAAATGAATAAATAATATATCTACATATAGGCATATAGATATATATTTTGGTTTTCTGAGGTAGGGTCTCAATCTAGCCCAGGCTGACATGGAATTCACTATGTAGTCTCAGGCTGGACTTCACAGCAATCCTCCTACCTCTGCCTCCTGAGTCCTGGGATAAAAGGTGTGCGCCACCATGCTCAGTAATAAAAATAATTTTAAAAAACAAAAAAAAAGTAATTTGTGTGTGTGTGTGTGTGTGCACATGTGATGGCATGCATGTAGAGGTCAGAGGAAAACCCCACCTTCTTTGAGACAGGATCAGACTCACTGGACTGTGTGAGCTTAGAATTCTTCTGACTCTGCTTCCCCTTGTCATAAGTACTTTGGGATCACAGATGCATGCACCATTTTGCAACTGCTTTACATGGGTGCTGGGGACTTGAACCATGGCCATCAGGCTTTGCAAGCAAGTGTCTTTAACCTCTGAGCCATCTCACCAGCCCTTCTGTTGAGCTTTTGAGACAGAGTTTCACTCTGTAGCACGGGCTGGTCAGGAACTCGCTATATAGATTAGTCTGGCCTCAAGCTAGTGGCAATCCTCTTGCCTCTACTTCATGAGAGCAGGGATTACACATGTGCACTACCATACATGGCCTTTAATTTTATTTGTCTGTTTAATTTTAAGATAGCCCCAGCTGATCTGAAAATTTCTGTGTGGATCTTCTATGTGAAATCCTCCTGCTTCTGTCTCCCAAGTGCTGGGCTTACAGAAACCCATCGCTATGCCCAGTTCAAATACTAAATGCTAGAAATATTAAGTTTGTTTTAAATAAGCAAAGACAGGGCTGGGGAGATTGTCTCAGTGGATACAGTGCTTGCCATACAAGCATTAGGATTTGAATTTATAGAGGACTGCGCCCAGGTAAAAATGCCAGGCATGGAAGTGGGCTCCTACAAGTGCTGGGGAGGCAGATAGGAGACCCTAGGCTTACTGTCAAGCTAAGTTAGTGAACTCCAGTGTCAAGTTGTCTGAAAAAATAAGGTTGGGCTGGAAAAATGACTGTTTAGAGCCACTAGCCTGGGTTCAATTCCCCAACACCCATGTAGAGTTGGGTACAAAAGGGGCACATGTGAGCCAGGCGTGGCGGCACATGTGAGCCAGGCGTGGCGGCACATGTGAGCCAGGCGGGGTGGCACACGCCTTTAGTCCCAACACTCGGGAGGCAGAGGTAGGAGGATCATTGTGAGTTCAGGCCAGCCTGAAACTACAGAATGAATTCCAGGTCAGCCTGGGCTAGAGCAAAACCCTGGCTCGAAAAACAAAACAAAATAAAAAATAAGGCACATGTGTTTGGCATTTGTTTGCAGTGGCAAGAGACCCTGGCGTGCCCATGCACACATACATATATACACATACACCTTCGCATACAAATAAATAAAATTTTTAAAAGATTAGAAAAATGAGGTGCAAAGCAATTGATGAAGACAGCCAACACTGACCACTGGCCTCCACAAGTTCTCCTTCTCTCTCTTCTTGCAAATAATAAATAATAAATAAATAAAATGTTTTTAAAATTTCAGGGTTACCTTCAGCTACATAGCAAGTTCAAAGCCAGCCTGGGCAACATGAGATCCTGTCTTAATTTTTTTTGAATAGGTAAATTCATTCATAGCAGGCAGATTTGGGGTGGCCTGGGGCCAGGGAAAGAGGCTGATGAGTCCTGCTAATGATTGAGTTTCAAATGAAATCATTTTGCAATTAGACAGACAGCAGGGATATACCAGGATCTGTGCATTGTATGCTATTACATGGTGACTCTTCTGGTATGTGCACTGTACCTCAGCTCAAAACAGGGCTTTCCCCTCCCCTCTGCTATCTCCTACTGAGAGCTCCTGTCTGGAATCCCTTAGGAGAACCACACAGCCTGAAGCTGAGACTTCCCACCCCACCACCTGTCTTGGATTTCCTGGGGTCATAGGCCATTATGCCACCAGGGTCACACAGTAGTCAACCCATCCCTGCACATTGACCAGGTTGTGGGCCCTGTCCGGCCATGCAGCCTTGGCCAGCCCCCAGCAGACAGCCTCTCCACTCAGCTGAGAAGGACACAGGACACTTCCGTCCATTCAGCAAGCATGTGCACTGTACCTCAGCTCTAAACAGGGCTTCACATCAGGCTGTTGAGATAGCCAAGATCCCTGGGGTAGGAGGATCGCTGTGAGTTCAAGGCCAGCCTGAGACTAGAGAGTGAATTCATGGTCAGCCTGGGCTAGAGCAAGACCCTACCTCAGAAAACCAAAACAGCCCTCCCCCCCCCAAAAAAAAACCCTCAATTTTGGTGTGGTTGTTCTTAATATTCGTTTTATGTTTGTTGAATAAATGCTTTTATTTAAATAAATAAATAAACCTCAAGGTCCACCCCAGTGACACCCCTCCTCTAGCAAGGCTCCACCTCCCAATTGCCATCAGCTGGGGATCAAGTATTCAAAACATGAGTTTATGGGAGACAGCTAATTCAAACCACCACAGTGTGTTTTCATTTTTTCTGGGGAAAACTGAAGTCTAGGAGCAGAATTGCTGGATAGTGTGCTAACTTGGTGTGTAACTTATTGAGAACATGTAGGCTGTTTTCCGAAAGACTGTAGCATGTGACAATCTCACAGTGGCTCTGGAGGGAAATGCACTTTACTGAACGTTTGCCATGGGCTAGAAGCTGGGCCAGATGGTTCCCACCTCGACTCCTATGGTCCTTGTTCCAGCCTGGGGCACCCCTGTTCCTTCCCCCACTGTACCAGGGAGAATTATCAAGGCTCAGACTCCCCCAGGGTCACACAGGGAAATGGGGTAAAGGCCATATTCACCACAGTCTTGTCCCTTACCCTTTTCTACTGGGTCCGTGGTTGCTGACTGGCTATACTCACATCATTCTCTCCAACCCTTGGGGCACTGTTTTCCAGACAGGAAAGTTGGACCCCCACTACCCGAAGGTCTGTGGGCACAGAGGGAACATCTTGGACATCAAGTGGAACCCCTTTAATGACTTTGAGATCGCCTCCTGTTCTGAAGATGCTACGGTGAATATCGATTGGTCTTGGCTTGTTTGGGGAGGGGGTGGGTGGGGAGGTGGGCCAGCCATGGCTCTGGTGTCCTGACTGCCTAACAGCCAGGGAGGAATAATGTCATAAACATGCATGAGCATTTGAGGGGACATTCTGGGTGTGTGAGACGTGGAGGCCTATGCCTCCTCTCTATGGGCCTCAGTATTCCACTCAAAATGGACATAATAGCTTCCACCCATCTAATGAAGATCCAGTGAGATTTCATGTTCCCATTGGAGAGCTCCACTTTTGAGGGGCTGTGCCATGCAGAGAATGTCAGAAGATATTGTGCCATTTATTATCACACTCAAGTGAGCCAGGAAGGATGAATGTGGGGCTTTATAAGAACATGGATACCCAAACCGTGTCCAGAGGCCAAGCCCCCCAACCCACTGTGTGGTCCAGGCTTGTCTGAAACTCCTTGGTTCAAGTAATCCTCCTGCCTCAACTTTCTGAGTAGCTGGGGACACAGGCATGCTTCACCACACCCAGCATCTATTTCTTTATTTTAGTTTTTGTTTATTTTATTTTATTTGAGGTATGGTCTCACTATGTAGTCTTAGGGTGGTCTCAAACTCATGCCAATCCTTCTATCTCTGCCTCCTGAGTGCTGGGACTCAAGGAGTGTGCCACCACCAGGAACGTAGCTCCTGTCCCACAGTGCTCCGTGTTACTCATTTATGCATCGTTCTGGGCCTGCCTCTAATACACCATCACTGTGGCTTAAAGCAAAGTCAAGGTGTGAGGAGATGGAGGTAAAGTCAGAGTTGCCATTTCTTGTGATCCACTGGATTCCCGACTCCTGTTAAACTGATCCTTCCACTTGCTCTTCCCAGCAAGTTGTCTCAGGTCACACAGAGTGGGAGGACAGAGCTGGCTTCAGACAGAGGCCTGTCTGACTCAAGAGACGTCTCCGTCCCCTGACCTATGCTATTTCCCTCAAGAACATCAGCCACAGGGAGAGGAAATGGAGATACTAGAAACATCTGCAACTCCAGGTTGCAGCAGCCGAGCTCCTAGTTTCATCAGAGGCACCTGCTGCTTGGGCAGAAAGGGAAATTGGATGTATTGCTCAGTGCTCACTGTTTGAGCAAGGGAAGCAGGCCAGTTCAGCAGGAATAAAGGGAGAAAACCAAGAGGGCTGGGCCTGGTCCACATCTATAACCCCAGCACTTGGAAGGCTGAAGTAGAAAAATCTTAAGTTTGAGGATAGCCTGGGTTGTATAGCAAGACCTTGTCTCAAAAAAAAAAAAAGAGAGATTTTTTAAAAATGTATTTTATTTATTTACTTACTTGAAAGAGAGAGAATGGGCATAGTAGGGCCCCCAGCCACTGCAAATGAACTCCAGACTCATATACCACCTTGTGCATCTGGCTTACATGGGTACTGGGGAATTGAACCTGGGTCCTTAGAATTTGCAGGCCTTACCCACTGAGCCATCTCTCCAGCCTCAAGAAAGAGATTTTTAAGAGGACTCACTCATGTTGGTTTCCATGTCGGAAATTTCTGAGAAACAAGGACATCTCACCAAAGGGGCAGTCAAGCCCCGAGAACACAGGTCTGTCACCAATGAGCATGGGACTTCCTATAGGACATCAGGGACCTACATGGAAGGACCCCTGAATGATATTTGGTTTGGGAAGGACACACTTTTTTTTTATTTTTGAGACTGCCTCATAATGTAGCCCAGACTAACCTCAAGCTCACAATTTTCTGTCTCTGCGTCCACCAGTGCCGGAGTCACAGGTGTGTGCCGCCACAACCTGCTAGGTCTTTGTTAAAGTCTTCATCATCTGACATGTCCCTTCCATAAGTACCAGGGGAAGGGGAGGGACTAGATGCTTGGACATAGTGTGGCCCAAACTCAATTCCTTTAAGTCCCTTCATGCAATGTTAGCTGTTCCTCCCTGCCCCTGGACCTGGGGTGATTGATGCCTAACACTGGGGACATGCCTCCCCCTCACAAGCTGACCCACCCAGAACATGTCCTTCACCTGGGACCAGCTCTGTGGGTAGGTGCAAACAGAGTTCACTTTGTAGTTTCAAAGCCAAGACTAGGAAAGAAATGTTGAGCTAGAAGCAAAGCTCCCTGGGAAACCTATGTATCTCTCAGGGAGTTGGGCTACACCCTGACCGGAAGAAGGCTAAGGACAGGTAGGACAATAAAGGAGCATCCACACAGCCCCACGCCATGTCCATGTGAACCTCCCCTCTAGGCTCCATTTACATTCCTCCGTGACAGAGGCCTTGGCAACCCAATCTTGAGACCACCATACTGTGTGAGCCCCTGCCCTCCTCTCATGTAGCATGTTTCTTGGCCGGGGTCTCTTTTTCCACAGTGCCCCTCCAAATCAAGTTTTCCCCTGCTCTGTTCTACCTCTCTGCACCGACTGCCTATGCTGCCCTGAGGATCCGGTGCAAACCCTTTGGGGCTTGAGGACCAAGAGAGGGAGAGCCCAGGCTGAGGAAGATACACCCTGGCTCAACCCACCCATCTGACCCTCACATCTGGCTGTTGAGATAGCCAAGATCCCTGGGGTAGATTCAGAAGCAAACGCGCCTCTGCAGTCAAAGCCAGTCCCTGCTCGGGCTGGAGGACTGCGGAGAAGCAGCTCTCTCTCTGGAAACCCTGGCTGCCCCTCCACGGGGTGTAGGAGTGATTGAGAAAACTGCCCCCTCCGTTCTTCTGCCAGGCATTTCTAGACCCATGGCTCACACTCCCCTGGCCCTGTCTCTCCTGCAGATTAAGATCTGGGATATCCCTAAGCAGCTGCTGTCGAGGAACTTCACAGCCTACAGGAAGGAGCTGGTGGGCCATGCACGCAGGGTGGGCCTGGTGGAGTGGCACCCCACAGCTGCCAACATCCTCTTCAGCGCTGGCTATGACTACAAGGTGAGCCTGAAGCTCCCAGACAGAAGCCCACAAACTAGGTACTTGAGACACTGAAAGCTGAGATGGGGAGATAGCTCAGTGGATAAAGTGCTTACCATGCAAGCATGAGGACTTGAGTTCAGATCCCAGGCACCCATGTAAGATGCCGGGTGTGATGGCATATACCTGTAACCCCAGTGCGGATTCCCCAGGACTTGCTGATTAGCTATTCTAGCTGAATTGGTGAGCTCTGGCTTCTGTAAAATCCCCTGTCTCAAAAATAAGGAGGAGGAAAATAACCCCCACACACACACATATGAACATACACTTCCACACCATAAATGAGTTTTTTAAATACCAGAAACTTCTCCTACAATGCTAAAGACCAGAAAGCCACAGCAGGGGGTTGGAGGCCTGTTGCCAACACAGACTCAGAAGTACCCTCCTATGTGCCTCCTAGTTTCTGGGTTCCAGGAAGCCTCAGCTGGTGGTCGCCACCCCAGTCTCTGCTTCTGTCTTCATATGCCATGTCCCTGAGTCCTCTCTTCTTCTTCTAAGGACACCTGTCATTGGATTTAGGACCCTCCTAACTTATAGTAACCTTATTTCAACAAGCTACATCTATAAAGACCCTAGTTCCAAATAAGTCCCATTTAAAGCTCTTGTGGATGTGCACTTGGGGGTTTGGTTTACTCCTCTGGTCTGCCTGCTCTCTGGGCCCAGGAGACTTCCTCCGCTTCACCTACTGGGGACTGGCACAGCTCTAAGCACTGGAAACTGGGAGCTGTTCCAGCTCCCCTCTTCCTTGCAGTATGGCCTGGGACTATCCCATAATATCCTTTTCTCGAGGCTTTATTTTCCAAAGCCCAGTCTGTGTTGGTAGGTTTTTAGCTTTTCCCCGCTAACTCTATTGGGGTTTGCAGAGGCACCTCAGGGACCTCTGTGATGGATTCAAAGGTGGGTGGATCTACCACCTGGTCCTATAGTGCTCCTTGATCTGTTTACGTGTGGTGTGTCTGCAGGGTATTGTGCGTGTCTCTGTAGGATATTACGTACGTAACTCAAGGGCATTGCTCACATCATGGGCTATGGGTGTGGGACATCGTCCTTGATCTGTATGGTGCACAGCCTTAGCACCCAATCAGGGCACCCCTGGTGATCAGTGTCAAGCAGAAGGTGCTGTCCATAACTGTCCAAAGTGCCCCGAGGAGCTGGTCCCCTGGGATCCTCCCAGTCGGCTGTTTTGTTTCTCAAAGGCAGATGGTGTTTTCCTTTCACTGCTAGACAGCCTGACTCCAGGCTTTCCCCTGCTGCGCCCGCAGCTTCTCGGCCAGGCGACCAGCTGCGGCTTCCCTCCTGGGAATACTGTGTTTCACTGCCGCCTGCCTGGCCACCCTGTGGGGGCTGGAGAGGCCGCGGGGCTCAGAGTTGGCACTGTGCTGAGCAGGTGATGGTGTGGAACCTGGACACAAAAGAGTCTGTAATCGTGAGCCCCGTGAGGACAATCACCTGTCACCAGAATGTGATCCTCTCCATGTCCTTCAACACCAATGGCAGCCTGCTGGCCACTGCCTGTAAAGACCGAAAGATTCGGATCCTTGACCCCCGACTAGGGACCACCCTCCAGGTCAGTGCTGGGCCAGGGTGTGGTTGGGGTCCAAGAAGAAGGGACAAAGGGGGCCTCTGAGAATGGCACCGTGATGCTGTCAGTGTCTGCACTCAGCCTCTGGAGGCAGCACCCCTCCCTGACCCTGGGGTACAGTGACATGAGCTATAATCCCGGCAGTCAGACTGAGTTCAAGATTAGCCTGAGCTATATCGTGAGATCCTGTCTTAAAACAAAAACAAAATCTAAACAAGAGTAAGGAGCAGAGAAGAAGTCTTCCCGTGTTCTAGCTCAGAAACCTAAGTCTCTACAGAGTGAGGAGAGATTTCATTTGGAGGGAGGGACTCAGGATGGCTTCCTAGAAGAGATTCCCCAGAAACCCCACCTGTAGCCCAGGAGTCCCTGCTGTCCAGCACTGACCACACATGTCCCTTCAGGAAGCCAACTACAAGGGGCACAAGGCCAGCAAGGTACTGTTTCTGGGGAACCTGAAGAAGCTGCTGTCCACGGGCACTTCCCGCTGGAACAACCGGCAGATAGCCGTGTGGGACCAGGTAAGTCTCTGCACCCACCCACCCTGACCATCTTCCAAAGCCCAGTGCTGGCTTCCTTCCTTCCTTCACCCGTACTCTCTCTCAATCAGTCTCAGCAGTCAGCAGGGCTAGGGAGCAGGGCTAGGGAACAGCCTGATGGGCCGGCCATGGGCATCTAATCAGTCATTCGGGAAGAAAGAGGGGCAGGTCGCTGGAAGGCTCTAGAAGGAGCTAAATGGAGGAAGAAGGGAGACCTGGGGCAGGGACAGCTGGATCATGGGCCTGGCACCCAATGCTGATAGCGGCCTCTGAGGGTGAGGGCCAGGCCAGCAGTGCTGTTCTATTGGGGTTTTGCAGGGCTGGGTATGGAAGCCTCACACATCCCAGGCAAGGGCTCAACCCAGTGCAGCAGGGCTGTGGTGGAGGTGCTGCTGCTGGTGGTGGTTTTGAGACCACCAGGCTGGCCTCAAACTCCCTTACATAGTTGAGGATGACTTTGAACGTCTGATTCTCCTACCTCCATTGCCCAAGTGCTGGGATTATAAATTTGCACCAGCATGCCTGGTTTTAAGGTGCTGAGGATCGAACCCTACATACATGATAGGCAAGCAAAGCACTCTTCAACTGAGCTACTTCCTCAGCCCCAACAACTGTGCTGTTTTGAAGGAGCACTTGGCAGAGGGAATGGGCAGATCCATTCCCTTTTCTAAGTTTCCTTCCTCATCAATTAAAATGCATGGGAAGTCAGACCTCTAATTCCAGCACTTGGGAGGTAGAAGCAGGAGGATCAGTTTAAGATCATTTTTGGCTTCAAAGCAAGTTCAAGGCTAGCTTGGGCTAAAACAAAATTAATTAATAAAATGAGGCAAGCAGTGTGAGAACAGGAGTCTAAAGAGTGACATGTTTACCTGGGGGACTGAGACAGGAGAGCAGAAAGCCCAGCCTGGACAACCTGGTAAATCCTTGACTCAAAATAAAATTAAGTGCATCTGGGAAGACAGCTCAGTGGTTAAAGACACTTGCTTGCAAAGCCTGTCAACCCAGGTTCAATTCCAAAGCTGCACACAAAAATGTCACAAATGTGTGGTGTTCATTTGCAGCAGCAATAGGCCTACGTATGTGTAAATAAACAGAAATTTAAAGAAAACAGGCCTTGGAGATATGGTTCAGTGGACTTGCCTAGCATGCATGAGGCCTTGAGTTCAATTTCCAATACTGGGGGGGAAAAAGTAGCTGGGTGTGAAATATCTGCCTGTAATCCCAGCCCTCAGCAGGTAGCAGCTTTAAAATGTCATCTTCACCACTGAGTTATCCCCAAATTTGGCCTTGAGAACCAAGCTTTCTCTGTCCCACATAGACTGGCAGCATTTCTGATCTGGAAGCACCTCTCTCAGGCCTTGCTGGTCTTCTTTCCCTGGCAGGACAACCTCTCTGTTCCCCTCACAGAAGAGGACCTGGATGGCTCTTCGGGTGTGCTGTTTCCCTTCTATGACTCGGACACCAACATGCTGTACATAGTGGGGAAGGTCAGCCTGGCACAGGGAGGGAGGCGGGGAGCGGGTGGTGACTGCCTAGAGCTTTGAGGCAAGACTTGACCCACTGGTGTCAAGTCTGAAGCCTAGGGCTCCTGGACGCAGCAGGGGACAGGCCATAGTGACTGGCCTCTCCTCCTATTCAGGAAAATGCTTGTTATACCTGCCTGGCTCCCTGGGGCCATCCAGGATCAGGGCTTTGGTGGGACACTCTAAGCTTGTCCTTCCTCAAGTCTGGGTCCAGATGGTGTCTTTCTCAAAAGTAGAATCTTTGAATTTGTGGCAGAATGAGTCTTCCTGTGTGGAGCTGCCCCGTTGTTGACATCTACTGCCTACCCAGCATGCCAGGAGAAGCCCCTCCAAGTGCCTTGCTACCAGATATGTCCCCAGGACTAAGGGTGGTCTCGGACCAGCCATCCTGACTTCTATGTGTGGCTTGTGGCCGTGGGTTGGGACTGGGGAACTGAGCATTAAAATGGGGCCTCCTAGGTAACAAGCAAAGCCCGAGCCCTGTGGCGTGAGGTCCACTCTGAAAGCCAACGTCTTGCTGCCTGTCCATTGCGGTCAGTGCACTGCTAACAGCCCAGCTCTGACCCTTGGCCTCCCTCCCCCTAGGGAGATGGGAACATCCGCTACTATGATGTGAGCTCCACCAAGCCTCACCTGAGCTACCTGACGGAGTACCGATCCTACAACCCGCAGAAAGGGATAGGTGAGTGGGACTCAGCTGCCCCTGGGGGTCAAGGCCACAGGGCTGGATGGCACAGGGCACTGACTTGTGGGCTGTCTCTGTCCTCTCTGTTCATTTCCTGTTGCCAATAGCAACACCACAGACTGGACAAGTTATAACAAAGGAGGCGTGTGTGGTGTGTTGGGGCTCATAGTTCTGGAGATCCAAGGTCAAAGGAACTGTCCTTCGTGTTGGCAAAGTCCCAAGGCAATGCAAGCAGCACACAGCAAGCCAGGGAGCGCGTGTGTGCATTTTCTGCTGTGTGTGATGTGTGCATACCATAGCACATGTCTGGAGGTCAGAGGACAGCCTCAGGGTGTCACTCCTTGACTGCCACCTTGGCATCAGGCTTGTACCGCAAGTGCTTCTAACCACTGAGCAAACTCCCCAACCTCTCTTTTAATTTCTGTCTTGTATTTTTTTTGAGACAGAATCTTCGGTAGCCCAAGTTGCTCTCAAACTACCTCAGTAGCTCAGGCTGACTTTGAATTCCTGGGCCTGCCTCCAGCTCAAGTGCTGGGATCACCAGCATGCACCACCACCCACCACCCTAGCTTGTGCTGAGGATTTTAAAGTTCCAACTATAATGCACAAAATAGCACATGCATCTGGAGTTCATTAGCAGTGTCTAGAGGCCCTGGAGTGCCCATTCTCTCTCTCTCTCCTTGCAAATAAATAAAATATTATTTAAATGTTTTCAAAAAAGTTCCAACTCTATGGTGCTGACACAAATCGCAGTGATTTCTCTAAAGGGAATAAGAAATGGCAGCTTCTGGGATGGAGGGAGGGCTCAGCAGTTAAAGGCACTTGCTTGTAAAGCCTGATGCCCTGGGGCTTTTTCGCCAGTACTCACATAAAACCAGATACACAAAGTAGTGCATGCATCTGGAGGTCCTTTGCAGTGGTAGGGGCCCTGACACACTCATACTCACACACACTCTCTGGCTCTCTGGCTCCTTCTCTTGAATAAATTAATAAAAATATTGCTTTAAAAAAGAGAAATGAGCCAGGCGTGGTGGTGCACGCCTTTAATCCCAGCACTCGGGAGGCAGAGGTAGGAGGATCACCGTGAGTTCAAGGCCACCCTGAGACTACAGAGTGAATTCCAGGTCAGTCTGGACTAGAGCGAGACCCTACCTCGAAAAACCAAAAAAAAAGAGAGAGAGAGAGAGAAATGGCTGGTTCTGAGCCAAATATGACTATGGCCTAGGGACATGGATTCAAGTTGCCTCAAATGACATGTCCCACTGACATGGAAGCAATTGTGAGCTTTCATGGTCACAGAACAAAAATTATAAATTGAAGGGCCAAAGAGATGGCTCAGCAGTTAAGGTGTTTGACTGCAAAGCCTAACAACCAGGGTTCGATTCAACAGTACTCACGTAAAACCAGATGCACAGTGAGGGCCATGCATGTGGAATTCGTTCAAAGTGGCTGGAGGCCCTGACAAGCCATGCTCTCTCTGCTTCTCTCTGTGTGTCTGTATCTCTCTGCTTGCAAATAAATAAAATATTTCTTTTTAAAAATTATAATTTGAGACTGAATAAATGGCTCAGCAGTTAAAGCACTTGCCTGCAAAGCCTAAGGACCTGGGTTCAATTCCCCAGAACCCACATAAAGCTAGATGCACAAAGTAGCATATGTGTTTGGAGTTTGGTATGCTCTCTCTCTCTCTCTCTCTCTCTCTCTCTCTCTCTCTCTCTCTATCTCTATCTCTATCTCTCTCTCTCTTTCTCTCTCCCTCTCCCTCCCCCCTCCCTCCCTCCCTCCCTTAAAAATTATAAGTTGATTCATGTATGAAACCTCAGGTAGGCAGGTTACAAGTGGGGAAATTTCTGCTGTAAGTTTCAGGTGCTGATGACATTCCTAGCTTT
Source organism: Zapus hudsonius (assembly GCA_004024765.1). Classification (NCBI taxonomy): domain Eukaryota; kingdom Metazoa; phylum Chordata; class Mammalia; order Rodentia; family Dipodidae; genus Zapus; species Zapus hudsonius. The sequence goes on along the minus strand of PVHP010013843.1, from coordinate 813 downwards.
TGGGTTAGTGGAAGGTTTTAATTGACAGTTAAAAATATATTAGGTGGTTGGGGAGATGTCTCAATGGTTAAGGCATTTGCCTGCAAAACTTAATGACCTGGGTTCAATTCCCAGTACCCACATAAAGCCAGATGCACAAAGTAGTGCATGTATCTGGAGTCTGTAGTGGCTAGAGGTCCTGGTATATACATTCTGTCATTCCCTTTTCTCTTCTCTCTGCTTGCAAATACAGGAATAAATTTTTTTAAATACATTAGATCAGACAGGGAGGTAGCTGATAAGTGGTTGTTACGGGAATTAAAGATAGGGTTGGGGAGATGGTTCAGCCAGCCCAGCGCTCCCGACACCCACATCAAAATGTTGGGCCTGGTAGGGCCAGTGCTGGAGCGCAGAGACAGGCCAATGAGCCAATGAGAGACCCTGACTCAAAGAAGGCAGACAGGCATTCCTAACGCCTGACATGGTTCTCTGGCCCCCACACATTAAAAACCAGAGGAGGGACTAAAGGTAGCCCAAGATAGCTTCTGCTCTCAAGCTCCCAGATTCCACCTCTCCACAATCCTGAAGTTCTGAGCAGTCTGTGCAATCTTCAGCACAGCTGAAACTGTGAGTTTGGTGGGAAACTTGGGGTTGGTGGTTAAAGGCACTTGCTTGCAAATCCTGACAGCCTGGGTTTTATTCCCTAGTAGCCACGTAAAGCCAGATGCACAAAGTGGGTCATGCAATTGGAGTTTGTTTGGAGTGGCAAGAGGCCCCGGAGTGCCTATACTCATTCTCTCTCTCTCTCTCTCTCTCTCTCTCTCTCTCTCTCTC
>PVHP010013842.1:0-40295 GCA_004024765.1 Zapus hudsonius | reverse complement strand
GGCCCCCACCGTGCCAATGAGACCTTGGTTCTCTGGCTTCTTCCAGATGGTTCTAACTATGTTAAACTTTCCATTTGAAATTCAACTTTTATAAGATACTACATGCTATTAATTGTAAAAACCATTTATTTCTGTTTCTTCATTTTATAAATGAAGAAATTAAATCCCAGAGAAGTGAAATAACTTGCTGAAAAGTCAAAAACGTTGTGTGACCTAAGCTGTCTGAGGAAGCCATGTCGGTTCCTTGGTAGTGACACTTTCCCTCGCTCTTCTTTTTTTTTTAAGTCTTAAATATATATTTATTGTCCATAATGAGTTACATTATTCAGTGGGCAAACAATGAGTTGTTATCCCCAATGCCCCCCCTCCCCATTCCCAATCAGCTGGACATCCTCCTCCGTGGGCCGTCTGGATCAGTCCTTGTGGCAGGGGGCCCTGGAAAGCCTAGTACTCAGCCCGATCCTCCTGGCCTAAGTGTGTTGTTACTGAGGGGTGCCATGCCTCTGGATCGTCTCCCCCACCATGGCTCTCACAATCTTTCTACCTCCTCTTCCGCTCAGTTACTTGAGTCGTGGTGGATGAATATTAAGGCTGCTTTAAGATTGTGAGTTTAGGGGTCTTTGTGTCGAAGATCATTGGTTTCTGTCTCACTGGCTTATCCTGTGTAGATTGAATGGCTGTGGCTGTGGGTTCCTCGTTCCTCCTGTCCCTCTCTGCGGGATTCCATATGGATCCTCCATGTTATGACTGTGGTGGCTCCTCTCTTGCCAGAATCTCAGGTATCGGGCCTACGATAGGTTGGTAGGGTTAGATGGGCCCCAGCTCTCTCGCTGCATCCTGAAAAATACAAGCACAATCTCCATCGGAGAGTGAGATCCGTGTAGGTTAACAAATATACACATTTCTGGATTACCTAGATTCTATGTTTAGTAGCCTCCCCGTCAATCGCTCCCACAGTGCATCTTGTCTTAGGAGCCCAAGAGTACGGGATCCGATAACTATCGCCCTGAATTCCCTCGGGGGAACAGTGATGGCTGGAGGACATTCATCCGCTGCTTTCCAAGAATACCAGCACCCACGTGGCTTCCTTGTCAGCTGTGCCGCTCACGTGTGGAAGGACTTCAACTCAACATGCTTGGACCTGCAGCTGCAGAGTCCACTCTGTCCAGGTCCCACTTCCTACCGTTCTGATTAAATTAACCGGAGATCAAATTCCACATCTCACTACCTTCAAGTGCCGATCAAGTGCTAAGACCAGACAGTATGGCTTCCAGTCTGTTCTGCTTCTCACTTTGGGATGCTGGGTAAACCAGCTTCTCTGTGACGCAGTGACGGTCACTCCTACCTGAGAGAGTTCCAGAGAGGAGGAAAGGAAGCTCCATGCAGAGCGTTTGGAATAGTCCTAAGCATTCTCTTAGAGTGTCAACCAGATGTTCTTATTGGACATCAAAGACATCTTTATTATGTATGTAATTACATGTGATACTCATGGATTTTATTGTTGGGTACTATGTAAATCACAGAAATCGAAATTCAAGTGGATGAGGCACATTTTTTTGGATGCCAAGAGACTGTTTTTCTATCTCCACTGGAAACAGGACACCATCGTCCTAAGTTTCATGGTCTGTGTTTTGAGCTTTCCCTTCCTCGGCTTCTTTTCCTGGTCTCTTATCAACTGCCAAGGGAGCCTCTTTCCACCCCCACAGCACTCCTTGGCATTAGCTCTAGTGGTGGGAAGTGCTGATGGTCTCTCACCTAGCTTCAGGATTCCAGGGTGGCCTCCCACCCAGCCCCAGCGGAATTACCCTGGAAGCATCCCCCATAATTTACAATACATTTCATGGGACGCTCAGTGGCTAGGACATTTCGTTAACTGTTTGAATCTGAAGACCGTAATAGATGTTCGGTGTCTTTGATACCATGTTTACTTTATCGATGGAAATGCATCCAGAAATGTTTTTGTATTTCTTAGCTCGTCAGTTGAGGATTTCGCATATGGTCCTAGTTAGCATCGGGAGCCAGAGACATTCCACTTAGGTCTCTGTTCTACCCTGTGTCAAAGCTCCAGATTGGCTGCAGGTGGTGCTGAAATGAAGGTTATCTTTGGGTGACTTTGTATAAGACAAACCCAGTGCAATTTTGTCTGAAGATGTATGTTTGAGGGGTTATTTTTCTTTATTTTATGTAGTTATGCAAGTAGTTGAGGCACCTCCAAGCCGACGAGCAACTCTGACAACTGAATTCCGTTCTTTCTTAAGTGCTTAAGTGCTAACTTTTTCATGCTCATCTTGGAGAAGATAAATGTGCTGATCAAGCTAACTCATGAATGAAATGTTAGAAAAACAACTTGTCTTAACCATGACTGTAAAAATCAATGATTAAATGCCATATTAGAGGGCTGGCAAGATGGTTAAGTGCTTAAAGCTGCTTACTTTCAAAGCCTCCCAGCCTGGGTTTAGACCAGATTCGATTCCTCAGTACCCACATAAAGCCAGATGCACAATATGGTACATGCATCTGGAGTTTGTTTGTAGTAGTTGGAGGCCCGGGTGTGCCCATTCTCTCTCTCTCTCTCTCTCTCTCTCTCTCTCTCTCTCTCTGTTTACAAATAAAATAAATACCATATTATGATAGTTTAGAGTTAGAGTTCACCTATCATTTTGAAAATAAGATTCTGCCATGTATTATGCAAAAAGCATAAAGGTTCTGAATCAGAGTGTGTTGGGATCCTTGCTAAAGAGACCACTGGTTGTTATGGTTCTGTGATTCTGCTGGAAATGATTTTGTAATCGAGAACTTTCCATCAATATTTTCTTTCCGGGCAGGGTCTTGCTCTAGCCCAGGATCCCCAGGTGCTGGATATTTGGTACCAACTGGGATGGAAAGGTGGGAGTCATCACTGAGGTCAACCTGGAGCTGCCTTCTTCGTTGGTCACATAGGTGCTGTGCTCTCCACAGTCACGGAGCTTGTTTTAAGGACTTCATAATTAGCCCCACGTGGTGAGCCCATCCGGTGAGAACACATAGGCATCGGCCCCACGTTAAGGCTAGTGTGTGAGGGTTAATTTTGCATCAAATTGCCAAGTCGTGGCCTTGGGTTTCTGGTTAAACACCAGGATAGTTGTTATTGTGAAGGAAGAGTGTAGATCTGATTGCCATTGAAGGCAGGAGACTGTGAGCCAAGCATTTTGTCCTTCACAAAGACTGTAGGGCATCTCCCTCCAGTTTTGATGTAGATGGAAGATAGGTTAGATCTTAGCTATATGCTTATGTTTACTCGGAGCATAAATTACAAGTTTCCTGGCAATTATAAATACCATCATCAGGGCTGGAGAGATGGCTCAGCAGTTAAGGCACTTGCCTCCAGAGCCTAAGGCCCTCAGTTCAATTCCCCAGTACCCACATAGGCCAGACCCAAAAGGTGGTGGCCTTGGTGCTCTCTCTCTCTCTCTCTGCTTGAAAATAAATAAATAAAATAAAAAAATATTGTCATCTAGGGCCGGAGAGATGGCTCAGTGGTTAAAGCACTTGTGTGCAAAGCCCAACAACCTGGTTTTGATTTCCCAGCACCTACAAAAAGCCAGAGATGCACAAAGGGGCTCATGCATCTGGAGTTTGTTTGCAGCAGCTGGAGGCCCTGGTGTGCCCATTCTCTCTGTCTGTCTCTCTTTATCTTTCTTTCTCTGCTTGCAAATAAATAAAAATATTGCAAAAAGTATCATCATCTTATCTCTTTGTTACTTTTAAACTTGATAGATATGCTAGAAACACTTTGATTACACATAAAACTTTATATTGTTCCCTCTCTCTTCTCTGCCTCCCACCTTTCTTTGTGCCAGTTCTGTAATCATAGTTTGCTTATGCATGTGTGTGGTGAGAGTGTGTATGTATGTGTGTGCATGTGGGAATGCATGTGTGTGGGTGCATGCATGGGTGTGGTGTATGGGTATATGTATGTGTGTATGCATGTGTGTGGTGTGTGTATGCATGTGGTGTGCGTATGCATGTGTGTGGTGTATGTGTATATGTATGTCTGTATGCATGTGTGTGCATGTGTGTTGTGTTGTGTATGTGTATGCATGTGTAAGTACGTGCATGTGTGGTGTGTGTATGTGTATATGTATGCATGTAGTGTGTGCATGCATGCATGTGTGGGGTGTGTGTATGCATGTGTGGTGTATATGTGCATGCATGTGTGTGTTGCATGTGAACATGTTTGTGAGGACTAAAGGTCAATGTCAGGAGTCTTTCTTAGTTGTTCTACAAGCTGTGTGCAAGGCCCTAAAGTTCTCCCCCTGCTGGGATTACAGGTACTTGCCACCCCGCCTGGCATATTACATGGGCGCTAGGCATTGAACTCGGGCCCTCATGCTTGCATAGCAAGCACTTTACCCATCAGCCATCTCTTCAGCCTCCTTTTAATAATATTTTAAAATCTGCTTATAATCTTTCAATGTACAAACATTTTCCTTTTACTAAGAATACATTTAATCACATTTATTTCTCCGATTTACACCTTGTTTGGAAATGTTTTGTGGAAATGTAGGAAACATGAAAATATTTCAAAAATGTCATTGCATTCATAACACACAAGTCCTCTGACATGTTATCTTACTTTAATTCTCGAATCTCTAACATTGGACGATATAAATTTACTGATATTCAGCTCTTGATCTATAGCAACGCCAATTTTATCATTGATCCCATCCAGTCTTAAAGACACCCCAGCAAATGGCACAGGGCCCTGTCCCTCTCAGTGTAACGACTGGTAAGTTGCATGTGTTCTCATTAAAAACCCCTCACTTATACTCATTAATCAACTGTCATATAGCTCAGTGTGCTTCACACACTCATGCAGCAAAGTAGAAGGACTGGATGAGAAGAAGGGGTTCAGTGGGTGATTATGACGAAAATGTATACATGCATAAAAGTTATCAACGAAGTAGATTTAAATGTAACAAATAAAAGAAACTCAATATAACTCATTATGGACAATAAATTTATATTTAAATTTTTAAAAAAAGAAACTCCACTAACATACAGGACTAGTGACATCAGAGAGAGAGAGAGAGAGAGAGAGAGAGAGAGAGAGAGAGAGGAGAGAGCGGGGAAGAGAGGAGAGGTCGGTGTGTGCGTAAGTCAGTGGCCTCAGAATTCAAAGGCTGTCCGTGCCTCGTTGAGTCAGTTGAAGTGTGCTGTCCTTGGCCCTCTGGAGGGAGGTCAGGCTTAGGAGGTGATGGGGGATTCTTTGACTGCTACCCCAAAGGAGCAGCTCAGTGAAGAGATGGATTGATGCATGTTCATTCTGCAACAATCAGGTCCATGTTTCAGGATGAGTTTTTTCTTTTGTAGATAGTATATGTTTTCCTTTTCCTCAAAAAAACCCCATTGTACTGACATCCTCTGTACATATAGGCTGTATACCATGTTTATAACCCCTTCCACCATCCCCCTTTCCCCCTCTACTATACCCCTCCGCTGAATCCCTTTCCAACTAATTTTTCTTCTTGTGTAGGTAGTGACAGCCATAGGCTTCTGAGCAGGTTTTCAGGGCCAGGAAGGAATTCCCCCCGCCCATGCATCAGGCCACAGAAGTGATGAGGTTTGCAAGTCAGTGATCAAGTCTGGAAATATATGAAATATGATTTTCATTTTGGAAGTAAGGACAAGACAGTGTTCTTTTCTACAACATAGCAAGGCCTCTGAGCCTGGGTCCTGGCTCGGAGATGTACAAGACATCAAAGTCAGGGTCACAGGAAGGACCCAGCAGGAGAGATGATAAGTATAGAATACAGACAAATCAGTCTAATGCAATTATAAAGGAATCTGGTTCCAATACTATTAGAATTTTAAGATGCATTAGCAAATAATGCTGTTAGTATGTGCTTTATTGTTGAAAAACATTTTAAAAATATTTTTTATTTATTTACATATGAGAGAGAGACAGAGAAGAATGGGTGTGCCAGGGCCTTTTGCCATGCACCACCTTGGGCATCTTGCTTCGTGTGGTTACTGGGGAATCAATCCCAGGCCATCCAGCTTTGCAAATAAGCCCTTGAACTGCTGAGCCATCTCTCTAGCGCTGAAAGAACATTTTTGAAAGTTTTATAATTCCAAATATCTTGCCTTATGGTAGTCATTTTGTATTCATTGTTGTCTTCCTAAACCTAAACTGCTTCGTTAGTTCACACACAAAAAGAATGTCCTAAAGGCAGGCGGAAGGCCGAAATAGTCAACGATGGTGATTGGTGCCTAAAATGTTATTACCGACAATCAACCCAGTGGGTTTCTCTGGGGTCGGTCAGGGCTGCTGCTCTGAATATATGTGGGTGAGCTACAAGTTCCGTGTTAAATAAGGCTCTGGGTATTTTTTTTTTACTGTACTAAACTTATCATGTAACATGTGGTTCACTGAGGGCTAATCCTTCAAGTACATGATGTGCTGTGTGGGATTTAAAACTAGTAATCTTAACAGTACATAAAATGGTAGGACTGAAATGTGGTCTGGATGAGATGCCGAAGGATGAAATACCAGGAGAAAAAAACATTGCCATGCTGTTTTCCATATCTACTGGCTTTCATTGCTTCATTTTAATATAGCTGTGAGCTGGAGGTTTTATTGAACCCAGTGGATCCTTGGGGCCTTCTGCTCATTTATTTTTTGAAATATAAATAATAATAGAATAATGAATATTTTTACAATATAAACCATCATGCTATAATAAAATAGGCTATGGAAATTCACATTAAGCAAAAGGACCAGGGCTGGGTGTGGTGGCTCACGCCTTCAGTCCCAGCACTCGGGAGGCAGAGGTAGGAGGATTGCCATGAGTTCAAGGCCACCCTGGGACTACAGAGTGAATTCCAGGTCAGCCTAGGTTAGCGCGAGACCCTACTTGAAAAAAATAAAAGAAAAGAAAAGAAAAGAAGAGAAAAGAAGAGAAAAGAAAAGAAAAAGGACCAGGGAAGTTAGTCTAAATATCTTTCCATCCTGGGCCTTCTTGAGGAAGAGAAGAAAACCTTCTTCTTTGCTATTAAACTAGAAATTTGTCAACCCACAAGCTTCAGTTCTGGATGGTGCCAAAGAGAGTCGAATAGACTTTTATGAATGTAGAAGTTTTGTATAAAAAATTGCATTTCATGCTTCTCTGGAAAAACAGAACACGTTGGCCCCGTGAGATTGCTGCTTCGTGGGCCTTGTCCTTCCAGATGATTCGAGAGCACACATTTGCTGCAGTCCTACCAACCCATGACAGCTACCTGATAACCACATGAAATCTGTATCGAACAAACTCAGTGTCTGAATTTTTGTGCAGTTCCCAACCTTGACATCTGCTGGTTCATTAGGGCAGTCTGAACATCACCAGGAATGGCTAATTTTTGCTAAAGACCAATGGCTACTATAGTTTTCTTCTGGAATCATTGGGCTTTTTTATTGATGCTTTTGGGAAAAAAACTTAAAAACAACTGGTTTTAATTATGCAAGGACTGAGTGAAGAATATAATAATTATGACAAATAGTATCAAATAAAAATGCAGACCAACAAATGAGATCTAATTTAGAGGAGATAATATGATATGGAAATCTATATAAAGAAAAAAAGCAAGGAATGAAACATGTGCCCAAGGTCCTTAATTTTTTTATTGATATCTTTATTATCCATAATTAGATACATTGTACTAGGTCCTTAATTTTTAATCTATTTAAGAGCTTGAAACTGCGATCACTATAAGTTCAGGCAGAATTACATTTCTTCTTTGAACAAGAACACATTTCCTCCAGGCTAGAAAGATGAAAGCCCAATTAGCGACTCAAATCAGCTTTTTGAAAAGCCAGCAGACAAAGACAAAACTCGACCCCTGTTCTGTAGATCGATTTCCTTTCCTTTCCTGCCAACCTACAATTCATTCGACCCGTTCTTATTATTTGGTATGGCCATCTTTTCTGCCGTGTGACGGACGGGCTGTCAACACTCTTTCCGAGCGTGTCTACCCATTTGGTGTCACTGTTCCCTCTCCGTTGCTAGGTCTGACTAGAACACGAGCCATTTGGTTAGAAAAGCTGTCACATTTGGAAAGGAGCAGCTAGTTGGAGGAAATGAAGTTGTTTTTCTTTGTCTGCCTACGGTTCCAAGCGGTGGATACCGTTGCCAGCGTGTGCAGAAGTGTGGCGCGTGTTCAGCTGTCAGCAAGTGTGTGCTGGGCGGGGCGGGGGTAGATAAACACCAATCTCTTCTCCAAAACCATGGAGTTGGGTCCCAAAGGCTGGTGGGCACCAGGTTTGCAGCCGGTGTCGTCAGAGCGAGAGACACTTTACCTGCTGGGAAAGGAAGGTGGTGGTGTTCTTCACCAAACTTGTAGTTTTCTGCCTCTTTGGCATAAGAATTGTTGTGGACAAAATGACCCTAAGTCTTCGCGAAAGCTGAATGCCCCACGCTTTGTTTGATACCCAACTTGGGTGCAATGCTGAAGAAGCAAGAACCTGTCTGAGTCTTTCCCTTGAGATAGCTTTCAAGTGCAAGGTCAGATCTCTCTCTTTTTTTAAAAAAATATTTTATTTATTCATTTTCAGGCAGATAGATACAGAGAGAGAGAGAGAGAGGGAGAGAGAGAGGGGAGAGAGAGAGACAGATATATATAGAGAGAGAAAGCACGCACCAGGGTCACCACCTTGTGGGTCTGGCTTATGTGGGTCCTGGGGAATTGAACCTGGAGCCTTAGGCACTGGAGGCAAGTGCCTTAACCTCTGAGCCATCTCTCTAGCCCAAGGTCAGATCTCTTTGTATTTGTATGAGGACACAGGTGTGGCCCATGTGTGATGCATATGCTGTGTGATCTATACTCGAAATGTGATGGAGTTAAGAACATAGATGGATTGATTCCATACCTAAGCAAGGTTATTGAGGAAGAAAGCTGGCCCCACAGAGGATAGTGATATATGAACCATGGTGTTCACTCTAAAAGCAGAGAGGCACACTCTTATCCCCTCCAGTTTCTCTATAATGAAACTGAGGGTGAGAAAGTTATTAAAGAAACTTGCCCAGGGCTAGGCAGCTGGGAGTGACAGAGCCTGAGTCAAAGCCAGACACCATTCAGTATGTGAAGAATTCCTTTTGCTCTGTGCAGTTCATTCTTGATGTAGGTACAAGTAGAAGGCAGAAAGCTATCTTCCCCTTAAATCTGTTAGCCATTTGTAGACCGACATTTGAACAGGATTAATGAGCCATCAGTAGACGCCTAAGAAACTGATGAGGCACAAGGAAAATCACTCCCAGCACAGGACTTTGCAAGACATGAGTGCAGCATAAAGCAGTCCTTACTCAGATGGAGGAAACCAACAAGGTCATATATCAAACATTGACTGAGAAGGACTTGCGAATCGGGTCCAGAATTCATCGTGTTTCATGGTTTTGAAAACGGGCTCTACCATTTGCTACCTATTAGCTTATTCAAGTGACTTCTTTTCTTTAAACTTTTCTTATTTATAAGGCAAGGAAATTAGCTGTACGTCCTCGTAAGGTTGTTGCAATGACCAAATGAGTTCTTATATGTAGAAGATGGCCAGGCACCTGAGTTGTCAACCATGATAGCTACCATCATTATTAAGATTACCACCATCTCATTAATTCTCTTTAATTCTCACAGCATTTCTTGTTAACTTACTGGGGACAATTCAAAACAGTCTATATTTCTTAACTCATTTCCTGCCTATAGCCTATATGGAGGGAATAGTTAATAAGCCCCACTTTACTGGGTGGTGTGGGAACTCAGCACGTCCACTCTGGAGTCATTCATGGCCACTGTTCTATTATGAGCAGCGATTCCAACCTTGGACAGTGAGAAAGGCCAGCCATGGAATTCAGACTGGATGTTCCCACCTTCAGCCTAGGCTGTAGATACAATCTAGGGACTGACAAGAACTGAAAGCAAGACTCGACTTAATAATCAGGAGAAATACATTGCAGCCCAATGCATACTTTCTAGAGTTGCCTGTAAGACTTCTCTGGAATAGAAGAATTAAACAATGCGGACCAAAATTAATAAATTAAGCCCTAGAAGTGAGTGAGAAGGTCAATGATATTAATGGAATAAAAGGAAATAACGACGGATCAAAGTGTGGTGTTTTAAAGGTCAAATGCTCCCTGTAGCTTCATGTGTTTTGAATACTTGGTCCCTAGCTGGTGGCAATTTTGGAAGGTTTAGGGACTTTGGGAGGAAGAGCTGTTGTAGCTGCCTTCACACTGCTGGGAAAAAACACCTGACCCAAAGCAGCAGACGGAAGGGAAGGTTTTGTTTCATTAATTCATGCGTCATGGAAAAACTCCATGTTGGCAGGGAAAAGCATGGCATGAGCAGAGGCCGGCCATCACCTCTTTGCCAACATCAGGTGGACAAACAGCATTAAGAGTGAACCGAGCTCTGGCGACAGGGAGCTGGTTAGAACCCCCCAAAGCCTTCCTCCCTCCAACAGCAAGGCTCCACCTCCCAAATCGCCACCAGCTGGGGACCAAAAATTCGGAACACGTGAGCTTCTGGAGGACATATGAGTCAGACCACTGCAGGCACCTTGCTGGAGGAGGTATATTAATGGTGGTGGGGGTGGACCTTGAGGATTATCAGTCCAGTCTCCTGGGTTTTTCAGAAGCTACCTTACTCGTTATATGCTGTGGAGATAGGATGCTGGCTTCCTGTCTGCTCTGTCGTGATGAAATTTCAACTTGAAACTGTGAGCTACTTCTGCTTCAGTGCTTTGTCCCAGCAGTGATAAGGTAGTTGTTGTACAGAGGAAATCTGAAAAGGAGTCAGACGATCAGATCGAAACCCTAAAAGCTCATTTTAACCCAGCAAACCCAATGAGGAGGTTAGTTTGCTATGGTGTGCTGGTTATCTGATGATATTGGATATCACTAAAGGCACTTCAGACTGTGAACCATGGAATGATTCACAGAAACTTAGGTCTGAGGGATGGGCAGCTGGGATGGTGACATTTTGGAACTGAATTTGTAGCTGAGACTCAAAGACGGTTAGGAAAACCTTTTGGAGAAATGACACTGACCATGTGGGCAAAGACTCCATGGGTCTTAAAAATGACACAAGAGCTGTGGGTGGAGCCAAAGGAAGGTAAGTCTGGAAGGGGAGGGGGGAGGCAGGTCAGACAGGGCTTTCTGGTTCACACGGGTGAAGTTCTTTCATCAGTGCGGAAGAAGTGGCCTCTCCCAATCTGGGAAGCTTCAACACTTGGCAGAATGAGAAAGCCTCTCCTAACTATGGGTATCTGATGTATGGGGAAAACCCAGGACAGGATTCATCCTGTGCCATGTTTTTTATGTCTGCTGGTTATCACAGGAACATGGTTGAATTCTGTATTAAACATGGTTTTCATTCCTAAAAATAAATAAATAAATAAAAAGAAGCCATGAAAGTAACACGAGGACCCATGGGGAAGAGGGTGTCCGTGGACATGTACTTGGGAGGAATAAGATAAAAATACACTATACACATGTGTGAAAATGCCAAAAATAAAGAAGAAATTGCAAGAAAAGGAAACAGAGAGGAAAAGTGACCAAGTGTGGGGGTTCCTCAAGGCTCAGTGATGCCGAGAAGGAGGGAAGGAGAAAGACCTGTAGATGAGTGGGGCGGGTTTCTCCAGGTGGAAAGTTGATCAGAGATCCCAGCAGCTCATCCAGCTGTTATAAACAGGAGAGGTGGGCAGGAGGCAAAGGCTGGAAATGGAGGTCTGGGAATGACTTTCCAGAGGAGAGAGGTGAAGGAATGAAGTGAAAGAATACCGGGCAACAGTCTGATGGAGGAAGAGCAGGTCCTTGAGAAACAAGACAGGTGTGGAGGGCACATCCCCAGGGAGATGCCCAGGTGGAGAGATGGAGGACTGTCAATGGCTGCTGGGAGTATCACGAGAGCATTTGAAGGACTGAAGATGCCAGTGGGTGCAGAAACCAAAGGGAAGGGAAGGGCATGTTGGGGACTCAGGACATGGAGGAGGCAGGCTTAGCTAGGATGGGCCTCCGAGAGGAATGTGGTGCCCCTCTGTTCACACATACAACTCTTGAGACAGAGGCCAGCAGCTTCACAAATGCCTAGTGAGACGTTGAAAAGCAGTGTGCGTTCACCAGCTGTTACTGATGTTCAGAATATAGCTGTTGTGGTCAGCTTTCTAGTTGCTGCGCAGAAAGAACCCAAGCAAAAGCGGCTTGTGGAGGAATGGGTTTATTTGGCTTATGGACTCGAGGGGAGACTCCATCCTGGCAGGGAAAACGATGGCATGAGCAGAGGGTGGACATCACCTCTGCCACAGCACTGCAAACAGCGGCAGGAAGGTGTGCCAAATACTGGCAAGGGGAAGCTGGCTTATAACCCCCATAAGCCTGCCCCCAACAACACAGCTCCATCGAGGTTGTAAAATCCAAACTGCCATCAGCTGAGGATCGATCTATCAGAACACATTCATTTGTTTGTGGGGGACACCTGGATCCAACCATGACAACAGCCAAACACCTAGAAGAGACCTCCTGATCACTCTTGAATATGAATGAGACAATGGGAGCATTCCAAGGGAGACCCTAGGTTCTCTCATCTCTCTCCACGTGATTTTCTCTGTCAGTCAGGAGGGAAATGGCGCCCCTGGCAGGTAGGAAAAACCGAAACACCAGATGCATTTATTTGCATTAGGAAAATATCACCCTGGCAGGAGAGATGCTACAATTTGTCAAGCAGATTAATCTCAGCAACGGAACACCCCTGTCAAGTGGAGAGGGCTTTAATATGTCTCCAGGAGAGGAAGGCAGGCTGAGGACCTGCAGCTGCCATGGGTGTGAAGAGAGACGTGGACAATCTGCAAAAATCTAATAGACGGGAAGCATGATAAATTTGGAGATTCCGTACAATTCGATTTGTTCAGTATTGGCCTGTCTGCTCTGTAAGGACATAGCAGAATGAGTAGGAAAACCCAGCTCACGTTATAGTAATATTCCTTTATTCAATCTCTCTATAGTCTGTGCCTAGCTGGGCAAGGAAAGATAAGAGAGGGGCTTTTCTATCTCTTTTATTCTGTTGTTTTATTACAGTTTCAGAGTGAGGAGAAAGGCATTGACAGGGAGGAGAATTAAACATGCCCAAAGGTTCCAATTCCCTGTCACACCTTCAAGTGACCTTCAAGTACAAGCTCAGTGAGCTGACACTGACCTTGTTGTCTCCTTGGGGGATCCTTTGGGAAATATTTTTTTTTCACACAAATGACCACAAAAGTAGTGCTGCAAATCCCAGCATATTTTGCATTCAATTACCAGAAGTGATAGGAAAGACAAGTGGATTTAGTAGACTTTTGTCTTTGGGACGGCTCAGTTTTAACCCTTCAAGGTTAGTGTAAGTTCTGTGAACCCCCAAGACATTGGACACAGTGCTCTGTAGGTAGAAAGCAGTTATAAAGCAGGACTCCACGCAGAGGCACAGAGAATCCTGTGTGTTTACAACTAGCTAAATATCCTAGAATATAAAGAAATCCAATGGCCAGACTTCAGAGCTTCACACAGATGACAAAAGATGCTAATTATCATTACAAAATAATTTTTGTATAAGTAATGTATTTATTTATACAAATAATTATTGCTGGATTCTTAGTTACAGATGAGTTGAGAATCTTAAATGACAAGTTGCATGTAGCACTGATCCATTATACATCCTGTGTTTCCAGCTTGCCACCGACTTTTCCCTTTTTTGGAGCAATGAATACTCTGGTGGCAGGCCATGAAAAAACAAGAAGTTGTCAGGGTGCTGCCTAAAATGTGTGCCTAAAATGTGCGTGACTGTCACCAAACTGTAATGTCTCTCCTTCCAACATCTCAGACAACTCAGGCCCACCATCTGCCCCTTGTGTGTATTCCGTCTGTGCTTTCCTTGATCTAGAAGACCAGCTCTTGAACTTCTTACGGGACTCTTTAAAACGTTTGCCACATATTTTGAGAAGCATCTGGTTGGAAGAAGTCCCCATTGCTGTGTTTGGTCCCAGTTGTCTGGGTGTGCCATGTTCCTCCCGAGCCCAGCTTGTGAACTTTTGGGGTAAATGCTTTCACACTTGCTAGAGTTCTATTTAGGGTGAGATGAACAGCCCAAGCCAGATGCTAAGGGTTGTGTAAATGAATGACTCAGTGTTAGAAAGGCTTCATTAACTTACCTGGCATCCAACTTAACACACAGGGTTACCTGGAAAGTGTTTTTTTTTCCCTTGATGAGTTCAAGATGGACCTTATCGATTGAAAGAATCCTGAATACCTTGAATCCTTGCTTAAACCTCTGCTCATTTCCATCAGAGAGACTTGGGGATAGCTGTAATTCACAGCTCTTTTCTTCAGCAAATAAGGCACCGACTTGTTAGTAAGAGAAACTTTCCAAGTAGCTAAAGATGGAAAGTTCTAGAGAAGATCTGAGTCTTATGGACAGAAAGATTAGTTAATAGAGCTACAGAAGGTTATGTGTTGCTGGCCACTGTTAATTGTTTCCATATTGGTATACATGCTAAAATTTTGGAGTTTTCAAAGCAAATTAAAATCATACCTGATGTCCAGACATAGCAACTCTCACTTCTGAGGCGCTTAGAGCATGACACTTGTGAGGCTTTATTTGTATTAATTCTTTTAACTGTCATGATGGTTTTAATGAGCTAGGAATTATCAATGTCCTCAATAGAGAAATAGGGAAACCGAGACACAGCTTATGTTACTTGCCTGAACACAGTCAGAATTGGAACACAGAACCAAGTCCAGAGCCATAGTCCTGGGAGCCGCAGTGTCTGCATTCCTTCCTTCACCCCTACAAACACCTGCACCGGTGTTCCTTCCAGACTTTTTCCACGGGGTTTTGAAACAGGCTTTAGATCACAGTATGTTTAATTACCGGCCTGGATTTTGTTTACTTAATCATGTAACAAGTTTCCTCCCACACTCCTCACAAGCTTTTTGGAAGACATCTTTGTGAGAAAGATATTTTAATTCAGCAAAGCTGCTGAGGCTCTTCTCTGTGCATCAGCCATTTACTCAAACCAGCTTGGTTTGTCAGCCATGAGCCATGCAGGAGAAAGGGCTGGAGGTCAAGTTAGTGTGGGCTGAGCCCTTGGCTGCTTGATCTTAGTTTTTCTACCTGTAAAACGTGCATTGATTTACCTGAGGCAGGATTTAGCCGCCTTCTGGGGAGACCCTACTGCTGAAGACATCACATACTTTGGTGGCGGGACTCAGAGAAATCAAGCAAGAACCAGGCTGGAGGCCTCATTTCCTGCCGACTGGCTGTCCTGATGCTAGGAAGTGCTGAGCAGCCTGCCAGGGGAGAAGTCATCCTCACCAGCAGAAGACCCTCCCTGCAAGCCGAATAAGCCCACCAGCACCATAGTGGCATGTCTGTTATGGGGTAACCAACCACTGTCTGATTGGCTTTGAGGCCTGCTCCATGGGAAGGAATTCATGCCTGGTTCTGACAACCTAGTCAAAAGCCTATGGCTGGGGAGGTCATAAGTTCTAGGGGTTAAGATGGCTGGCTCAGTGGAAATTCTGTGTCCACCTAATTGTTCTCTGAATATCAGAGGCATGGCACCCCTCAGTAACAACACACTTGGGTCAGGAGAACCCGGCTGAAGACTGGGCTATCCATGGTCCCCTACCACAAAGACTGATCCAGAAGGCCCACGGAGGAGGATATCCAGCTGATTGGGGATGGGGAGGGGGGGCAATGGGGAATTGGGGATAACAACTCATGGTTGGCCCACTAAACAATGTAACTCATTATGGACAATAAAAAATACTTTGAAATAAAAAAAAATTCATTTACGCCCATACATTAGTGCTGCTCTCGCTTTTGCTTAGAGAAGCATCTCTTATCAGACGGTGGCGCCTTCTGGAAAACTCGATGTGCTGAGAAGAGGTGGCAGGGGAGTGTCAGCACCAGTCATCTCTATCACACCGCCCAAGGCTCAGGGACCCTTGTGGAAAAGGTGCGGGAAGAATGTAGGGGCCAAAGGATGGGCAGGAGCGCTCTGGAACGAGCTCTTCCAGACCCCAAGCGGCCATCACGTTCAGGACTCCTGCACAGGACCTGCAGAATATTGGGCCTTCAACACGCTGCCACTGTGTGTGCCTGGCTTTATGTGGGCACTGGGGAATCGAGCCCAGGCTCTTAGGCTTTATAAGCAAGTGCCTCTAACCACTGAGCCATCTCCAGAGCCTCTTCACGTGTAACCCTCCCTTTTACCTTCTACTTCATCGCCCCTTTATTTTGTTACCTATGAACCTAATCTCTTCTTTTCTTTCCTTCTTAATGAGTCAAACATTTCTGCTTGCTGACACACCAAGTGCTGGGTTTGGGCCTGGGTCGTAGGGAGCCTTGGAGTGGTACCTGCTCTATCCCTGCACTCTGACCTTCTGGCAGGAACCCAGACTCAGAAGGACGAAGGACACTGGGCTCCGCTGGCCTTCAGCACACTGACCACACCCACAGCAACTACTCTAGCTAAGGGCTGGCTTTGTGGCTTTGTGCTTTGTGGCTGGCTTAGCTATCAGAATACTAATGAAAAGACAAAGTTGGTGGGCATTTTGTTGTTGTTGTGTGTTTAGAGACAGGGTCTCCCTGTGTACCTCAGGCTGACCTTGCCCCCACAATCCTCCTGCTTCAACCTCACCCCCCAAAGTAGGGGAATTCTATATAGGCTTATATGACCTATAAGACTTTACATTGGGTTCTTGATTCTGGGCCTGGCACTTTGCATGTATTTGGATGCTGACAGGGCTGAGTGGTGCTCACAACTGCGTCACATACCTGCGTTGTAAACCCGACCGTGTGGAGAATGTGTGAAGACAGAGTGAGACCCTGCCCACGCCATGGCTCTCGTGCTCTGCCCTAGAGAAGGCTCTATAGACGATCCTGCAGGGTTCAGTCTAGACAACATACTTCAGATGCTTGCGGTATTCCCTTCTGATTAGCTGCTTCTGCCAAGGGGTTAATTGGACTCAAAGATCCCTCCCCATGGGGCTCGAGAGGCTGTGATATAAATCCCATCTGCTTCTCGAAGCGGTTTATGGATTTGGCAATCTGATGTGTTGGCCTGACAATTACTGACAGAGCAATCCTTTCCAGCCTGAAACAGGTATAATTTTTTTTTGTATTCAGATTAATTTTCTTCCCCATCTAGCTGTTAATTAGCAACCACTCCATCCAGGTGTCTTAGGCACGAAGATTGTTCTGAAAGTCAGAAATGCGGAACTATTTCTTGACCAAAAAGGTGTAACTTTCATTCCCTAGTGGAGGAATAGAACATTCTTCCTCTGAGAGCTGGAATGTTATGGTGAAAACAGGCCTGCAGTATTTCTTCACCGTGCTCCGTGGACTCTCAGGGATTATCTGCAGACGGTCTGCGTTGGATTCTGGGATCCCAGACAAGCTCTAGGTAGTCAGTTCTTTGTCGGCTGTGACAAACCTCTAAGAACAATAGTCTAATGGAGGAAAGATTTATTTTGGCTCCCAGAGGTTCTGTCCATGTAGGGTGGCTCCATTTCTTTTAGGCTGTGGTAGGGCAAACGTTCATGGCAGCCAGGAAGCTGAGGGGGACAGGAGAAAGGGACCCTCTGGGACATGTCTGCAGTTAGCTACTCACTCCACGAGAGCCCCCCCACCAATGTTGCCACAGCCTCTGCATATAGCACCCTCAACCTGGGAACTGAGCCAGTGGGAGACACTTGTATTCAAAGCATTACAGTGTCCTTTCCCAGGTAAGTCCGGCTTTAAAAACAAGAGACAGCTGAGGAGATGGTTCTGTGGGACAAGCCCTTGCTTTGTGAGTGTGAGGGCCTGGATTCATATCCTCCAAACCCATGTAAATGCTGGGCATGGTGGCACCTGATTTACTCCCAGCCCTGGAGAGGTGGTGACAGGGAGTCCCTGGGTGGGGGGAAGCTGGCTGGCTGGACTACTGAAATCATTGAGTTTTGGGTTCAGTGAGAGACCCTGTCTCAACAAATGAGGCAGAGAGTGATGGAGGGAGACACCAGACCTTGATCACTGGCCTCTGCATGCACAGGTACTCACACGTGCACTCACACATGTACAACTCACACACACACACACACACACACACACACAGGCACGAAACAAAACAAAACAAAGCAAAACAGATGGAGCTGGAAAAATAGCTCAGCAGTTAAGGCGTTTGCAGCAATCAGAAGGACCCGAATTAGATTCTCCAGGACCCACATAAAGCCATAGGCACAAGGTGGTGCATGTGTCTGGAGTTTGTTTGTAGGGGCTGAAGGCCTGGTGCAGCCATTCTCTCTCTCTCTCTCTCTCTCTCTGCCTCTTTCTCTCTCTCAAATAAATAAAAAATATTAAAACCAGATGAAGCAAAGACAAGATGAAAGGGAATGTTGGGATGTGAGCTTGAAGGAGGCTGGGTGTTCAAGGGCAGAGGCGGCTTTGTATCTCCACCTTCTTCACAAAGTAGGAGGCCCTGCTTCTCTCAGCACGCGCACCCTGGCTTTGAGTGCTCCTGAAGAGATCCCTGGAACATGTTCATTCCTCCACGGGGATTTCCTTGACTCCTTTTCTCACCTTCTAGGAAACATGGCTTTATTGTTTTCTTTTCTGGGCAGGGCCTCACTCTAGCCCAGAATGACCTGGTGCTCAGGCTGGCCTCCAACTCATCGCACTCCTCCTACCTCAGCCTCCCAAGGGGTTGGGTTAAAAGAGTGAGGCATCACACCTGGCGGAGCCATTGGTTCTTATCATGCTTCTCTCCTCTTATGTAGACCTATTTGATCATGGCAGGTGTGTACAAGACACAATTTCAGATTATAAAGCTTATCTCTGACTTGGTGTGGTGGTTTGAATCTAAAATGTCATAGTGTCAAGTGTCTGTGATGAGTCCTCATACTTGCTCCTAGCTGTTGAAGGGGAACCGTTGGGAAGCGGAGCCTTGCTGGAGGAGGTGTGGCCTGGACGGGTATTCATCCAGCCCACTGGTTGTTCAGAGCTGATTTCCTGGGCCATGTCCTCCCAGATGATGTGGCCGGGTGTGACAGACTTTATGCTGGCTGTTCTTGACACTCTTTCCCCACCATGATGACGTTCCCCTTTGGAGCTGTAAACTGAAATGAAGCTTTCTTCCGAGTAAGCTGCTGTCGGTTGGGTGTTTTGTCCCAGCAAGGAGAGGGTAACTGCTACTCTTGGCGTTTCTTAAAAATCTGTTTCTAAATCAATACATTCCCTGGCTCCACACACCTGAGCTGCTGACAAGGGGCTCTGCTCCTTTGGCCTAAACCAACTACCCTAAAAAAACTTATCTAGACCATCGTTGACTCCTAGGTTTCTCTCGTGTGGAGAGTGTCAGGGGCGAAAGCCTTTGGGAGCCTTTGGAGGCACAGCCTGGCTTAGTCTTGGATGGTGCCTGACAGCCTGCCAAGAGGGGCTTGGCTTAATGAGTTTCAGGAGGTGGTCCTGATTAGGCTATTTGCACATCATGCTCACAGGTTCTTGTCATAGAGCAATAAATAGCTCCCTGATTGGCCAGGAAGCTCTATATAAACTGCCTCGTTCCCCGCAATAAAAGCACACCTTCATCAACCCACAAGCGGTGTGTGTATTTATATGATCACTGCCCTCCGCGGGCGGCTGGGCAGTGGTAGAGAGGAGGACTGACAGCAATTCAGTAAGCTCTCGGCCCTGGTATTTGTCCAAACAAAGCTGGTGTTTGTGCTGGAGTGAGAGGGCCCGCTTTGTGAGAATGCCCATTGACTTCTGAAGGTGCCCACCTCCCAACAGGAGGTGTGCAGCCAGGCCGGCCTGGGCATGTCCAGAGGAGGCATTATGTCTGAGGATTTAGAACTCAGGGGAGCCGGCTTCTCCCACCAGAACATGCTGATGATTTCAGGAGCCTTAGGTAGACTTGAGGACCTGGTAAGGGTCTCTGCGATGTCTGTTTCTAGGAAGAATACCGGCTCTCATGCCGTCTTTCTTTCTCTCTTGGGTTGGAGATCTGGGATAATGTTTATTCCTTACATCCTCTTTTCTCTTTTTGACTTTTTTTGTTCTGGTTGTTTTCAAGGCAGGGTCTCACTCTAGCCTGCGCTGATGTGGAATTCACTCTCGGCCCAGGCTGGCCTCCAACTTCTGGCGATCCTTCTACCCTGGTCTCCTGAGTGCTGGGATTAAGGTGTGAACCACCACAGCCAGTTTTTGATGGACAGTTTTCATGTATGTACACAATGTATTTGATCCTAATCCCCGCCTATTACTCTCTTTTGTCCCCTGTCCCCCACCTCCCTGCTACTCAACCCTTCTTTCCACCACTGTCTCGTCTACCTTGCAACCATGTTTGTCTGCCCTCCTCAGTCATCCAGATACTATTGTCGGTCCATTTGTCTCTGAGTAACTCTAGTGGAGAACGTAAAGATTCAGGATCATTGGTGTGTTTGAAGATAGTTTTTATGATTCTTAGGAGTGAGCATTCACGCAGACTTAGAATCATCTAAATATTTGGAGATAGTTTTTGTGGTTTCTGTGAGTTTTAGCAAACTCTCCACTTCCCACAAACAGTTATTTCCTCGAAGTTGAAATTGTTGCCTGGATCCCATGGCTGTAAGGACAGAGATGACTGTTGATTTTTATGTATATGAGGGGCTTTTTGAATTTTTGAATTTCCACTCAGGCTTTTCAGGGCACCTATGGTATCTGTGTTGTGCCTGGGCACATGCGGGGAGGCTGGCAGACGGGAATTTTGCGGAAATTTCAAAATATCAGACATACACACACACACACACACACACACACACGCACACACGCACGCACGCACGCACAAATATAATTTAAATACCCAAATTACTGCTATGCTCACAGAGGACAAATCCCTCTAGCGGTTCTGTGAGTTGCCAGAGTTTTCCTTCATATATGCATGTGCATACTTATTTCTGTCATATAACGATACAGACGTGTGCAATTACAAATGGATTGTGTGAGTAGATAAATCACATTTACAAAACCGCCATGCAGAGTATGTCCACTGCTACACCGTGACCCGTTATTCCCATTTTGTTAGTCTTTACAAACATTGTTTTTAATTCCTACAGCGCATTTCCTCCTAGCATCATGTTTGAACATGAAAAAAAATTTAATACGAGCTGGAGAGATGGCTCAATGGTTAAGGCACTTGCCTGCAAAGTCCAAGGACCCAGGTTCGACTCCCTAGTACCCATGTAAAGCCAGATGCAAAGTGGTGCATGCATCTGAGTTCATTTGTGGTGGCTGGAGGCCTTGGTGCATCCATTCTCTCTCTCTTTGAAGCTAGTAAGTATATAAAGTTTAAAAAAGATTTAATACATTTAGCCTTAGTTACTATATTTTTATGATATTTATTTATCTAAAATCGCTTCCCATGTGAGTGTGCTGTTATGCATGGTGCCTGGAACACCCTCCTCATGAATCTTTGAAAGCCCCAGGAGCATGCTGGGAAATCCATTAGTCGTCTTCTGCTGCATAATAGTTCCTCCACGTTAATGTACTCAACTCGTCATAAAGTGTTATTATCACATAACTTTTTTGTGGGCCAGGACTTTAGGAGCAGCCTAGTTGGGAAGTTCTGGGTTCTGGTTTCTGAGATGTCAAAGCGTCACTGGAATGGCGGGACTTTGCAGGCTCTGATTTCACCTTGGCTCCCTCTCGCAGACACAAGGCCTCGGCTCTTTACATACGGGGCCTTCGGTGTTTCTCACAACACTCAGGCCTGTGGCTTTCCCTGAAAGTGACCACCCAAGATGAAGCAAGACAGAAGCTTCAATGTCTTTTCTGATGTAACCTTGGGACCCGTGCTCCTCAGGACTCTCAGTGTCCTGTCTGTTGAACATTCAATTCTGAGGACAGAAGCACTGGGCCATCTTGGAGGCCACTGCTACAGATGGGTTCCTAGAAAGGCAATGATGAGGTCAAATGAATAGTGATTTCAGTAGAAAAAATCACTTTTATGATTATGTTATTGAACAGTGTGTTACATTGATATGTAAGCCAAGTAGGACATCTGAGGTCCTCAAGGTTGTCGGCCCTCCTCTCTGACCTTGTTAGTCCTTCTCAGTGAGTGATTGATGCTTCTGCTTTCACAGGGATGCTGGGAGACTCCGAGAAGTCATCTTTATGTCAGCATATTACAATTCACATTGTTCTGATCATCTCATTCTGCAACTTTTAAATTCTATTCATTGTATTTCTCTTCCCACTTTGCCCTGCATATGATGGATTCGTTTCTATTCCATCACAGGTATGTTAACCAAGACGTGAACGCAGCAGGTTTCCATTAACGACTTGGGGTGATGAGGAGGAGGAGAGTCCAAAACACTTTTTCAATCACTTCAAGTTTAATAGTAGATGTGGCTCCCAAAACTCGTGTCAGTTAAAACCTTAAGACGTTTCTCCCTGCAGACTTCCTTCAGCTCAAGCTCCGTCTTGTTTCCTCCTCGACGTGTTAGTGTTCTTCTCTGCTTTGTATTCTTGTCTCCTTTCCCCTCATCGGCTAAGGAAGTTATCAAAATCTGGCATCAGCACGCTCTCATGAGCAGTCAACCTTCAGATTCTCCCAATGAGTCCCAACAGGCTCTTAGAGAAACTTTAAAACCCAAGGTCATTGCTGTGGGTGGCATCTTGACTCTCGTCCCCTCATCTGCAGCAGTGATATTTTCAGGGGTCCATTGTTGACTGTCCCTCAGCTTAGGTTTGTCCATCTTTGCTCGTGATGAGATGTGGGTTGTGTGCCTTCAGCAGGGAGTGACAACCTGTTAAAACAAGGAGGGAGGCCACAGCACCCTGTCCCCGTCACTGACATTTTCTTGATGCTCTCTGTCAACTTATTGTCGTTCGATTTAAGGCAAATTAACTTTTTTTCCCCCCCACTGGTACCACACAACCTTTTATTTAAACTTTTATTTTTTATTTTTATTTTATTTATTTATTTTTTATTGTTCATAATGAGTTACATTGTTTAGTGGGCCAACCATGAGTTGTTATCCCCAATTTCCCGTTGCCCCCCTCCCCATCCCCAGTCAGCTGGATATCCTCCTCCGTGGGTCATCTGGATCAGTCCTTGGGGCAGGGGACCCTGGATAGCCTAGTACTCAGCCCGGTCCTCCTGGCCCAAGTGTATTGTTACTGAGGGGGGCCATGCCTCTGGATAGTCCCCCCCACCACGGCTCTCACAATCTTTCTGCCCCTCTTCCACTCAGTTCCCTGAGTTGTGGTGGGTGAGTATTGAGGCTGCTTTGGTGTTGTGAGCTTAGGGGTTTTTGTGTCAAGATTCGTTGGTTTCTGTCACACTGGCTTATCTTTTGTTGATTGGATGGCTATGGCTGTGGGTCCCTTGTACATCCAATCATTCTCTGTGGGGTTCCATATGGATCCTCCCACATATGACTGTGGTGGCTCATCTCATGCCAGGATCTCAGTTTTCTGCCTGCAATCGGTTGGTAGGGTTATATTGGCCACAGCTCCCTCGCTGTATCCTGAAAAATACAAACACAATCTCCATCGGAGAATGAGGTCAGTATTGGTTAAAAAATATACAACAATCTGGATTCCTTAGCTTCTATTTTTAAAAGCCTCCCTGGCATTCACTTGCATAATTGAAATTTTAGAATAACACAGAAATAACCTAATGTGAGGAGCTGGGGATTGAGTTCATTGTGTGTGTGTGTGAGGCTCTGCACTCAGTGCCCAGCCCTGGGACTTATGAGGAGCCCAGGGAGGAAGGGGAGAGGGAGGAGAGGCGCTGGAAAGGGGTTCTTGCAGTCTGATGCACAGCAAGCACTCAACAAAGCCACCATTTTTTTCTCATGGAGATACTATGGGACACAGGCGGCTGGGAAGCTGTGGGTCGAGGCTCCTGACGATCTGTGGACGGAGTTTCCTGACACAAGCTTGTCCATTTTGACTTGATTTATATGTTAATTTTCAATGTAAGAATTACTTATTTTTTATATTTTATGTATTTATTTGCAAGCATAGAGACAGATTCTTTTTTAAATATTTTATTTATTCATTTTCAAGCAGAGATACAGAGAGAGAGAGAGAGAAAGAGAGAGAGAGAGAGAGAGAGAGAATGAGAATGCACCAGGGCCACCACCTTGTGGGTCTGGCATATGTGGGTACTGGGGAATTGAACCTGGGGCCTTAGGCACTGGAGGCGAGTGCCTTAACCGCTGAGCCATCTCTCCAGCCAAGACAGATTCTTATATCCCCTCTGCTCCACCCCCATTCCACTGAGGAACCTCCTCAGTGGGGCTCTTGGTATTCACTGGGGGTCCTGAAGGCCTCAGTCTGTGTGCATCCACCAATTCTTAGCCATAGACCAGTCGAGGGTCTCTCTGGAGTCTGAGTTTTGTACTCGTGGGATTTTTGACTTGGTTCCCAGCACCAGGTATAAGTTCTCTCCCACTGAGGGACACTCCTATCCAGTCCAAGAACACTTGGTCACCTGCATAGGCCGAGTGCCACTATTGCACAGGTGTGCACTTCTTACCTGGCTGGTTGCAGGATCCCCTGCTTGCTCCCACTGGGTGGCCATCACCCCCAGCAGCTCCCATAGTACCTTCCATAGCTACGAGGGCTAGCCAGGAAGGAACTGACTTCCCTCTCGATGTCCCCAGATTGCAGTCTGCAGGGCCTTCAGCAGAAGGGTCTTACCTTTCAGGTCTGGTGGGTGACCACGTGTTTCGGTGATGACTTGCATTGTCTTGGGGACCTTATGGGTTTCCCTGACCAACAGCTCACTGTTGGGGGACGAACCCGATTCTGGCCGTGGGGTTTACCAGCCAGAGTCCATGGTTTTAGGATTAAGCTTTCTTCACCTTCTCCAAGGCATTTCTGCCTGGACTCCCCAGTAAGAATTCTATCTTAGACCAGGCTGAGTACTAGGATATACAGAATCCCTTGCCACAAGGACTAATCCAGACAGCCCACGGAGGAGGATATCCAACTGATCAGGGATGGGGAGGGGGGGAATTGGGGAATTCGGGATAACAACGCATTGTTTGCCCACTAAATAATGTAACTCATTATGGACAATAAATATATATTTAAAAAAAAGAATTCTATCTTGTAGATTGCTACCCAGGAGGGAGGTTTCTGTGGTACCCACTCATGTCATCATTAGTTTTATGCAATTCCCCTGCACTTTTTCTTCCCCTTCCCCCCAGCACCCTCTACGCCCTGTGTTCTTTCAGGAATGATCTAATCCCTCCTACTACCTACCACTCACACTCAACTCAAGTGGATCCCAGTTGGGAACCGCATATGACAGAGAACCTGTGGCGTCTGTCTCTCTGAGCCCGTGATGACTTGTTCCACGTCCACCCGTTTTCCTGCAGATTTCATTATTTCATTTTTCCTGACTGCTGAGGAGAATTCCTCAAAGGAAGAATTCTTATAAACAGGACTCGGCTCTAAAAAGTAAAAATCTGAAAAACATTTCTCTTTCTCTTATTAACCGATGCATAGATGAGCGGCCAGTGAACGATTTCATCATCTCCATTTGCCTCAGGTCCTGTCACTTCTCATCCGTGACTATGTACTGGGCCATTTCCCATGTACCAGACATCTTGTCATCATCGCGTATACAGAGATGGACAAAGCCCAACGCGTAGAAGGGTCTTCTTTATAGACTTCAGAATCTGCAAAGAAAAACCTCTAATCTATATGAACTATTCAATTTACAAAGCCAATTTGATCTTTCCTACTCTCCGTCCAAGCTTCTGGGCTCCACGCCCATCTGTGCACCCCGGAGGAATCCACCTCTGTGTTCCAGTTTCTAGCACACCTCTCAGGCGTGGCACAGAGACTCGGTGCCTTTCACACTGAACCTAATCCAGATAATCACTCACAGGCGTGCCCAGAGGCTCACCTCATCTAGCTCCTCCCTCCCAGGGGATTCTGGGTCCTATCTAGTTGTCAACTAATAAAAACCATCACACTAATCTAGGAATAGAGTTAACACAAAAGATGAAGGCATTTCCGTATTGTTTCTTTTTCTATGTGCCTGTTGATTCTTAGTAATTAATGCTTCTCTTATGTCATCCGTTTTGATAAACCCTAGAAAATCTTAGAACTTATAATTCAAAAAATAATTCTTAAAATGCTGGCCACCAAGCATAGCTTTGCGGAGTCTGTTAGTGTGTGGGTCTCCACTGTGTAGACATGCAAAGACCTGGAGGCTTAGCAGAAATTTCGTCCACAAAGCTCTTACTCCTTAGAGGATCCCTGTGCCTGCTTTTTAAAAAAATATTTTATTTATTCATTTTCAAGCAGAGAGATACAGAGAGAGAGAGAGAGAGAGAGAGAGAGAGAGAGAGAGAGAGAGAGAGAGAGAGAGAATCAGGGCACCACCTTGTGGGTCTGGCTTATGTGGGTCCTGGGGAATTGAACCCAGGGCCTTAGGCACTGGAGGCAAGTGCCTTAACCGCTGAGCCATCTCTCCAGCCCCCTGTGCCTTCTTGATGCTTTAACAACAAGGCCAGTTGCCATGGTATGTCAGTTGACTAAATAAATTGTTGAGGCTGTTTACCAAACATCTAAGAAATAAGCATTTTATTCTCTCACTTAAACAGCACAGTAATTATTCAGAGTCTTGCATAGAGTACTTGCCCAAGCATACTGTTGTTTATTTGTAAGCTGTAGGGTTCCTCAACTTCAGGAAACGCTAAGCACTTTCTTATTTCAACAGATGTGTTGTAAATACAAGCTGTATTTACAAGTCAAGGTGTTGGGTGAAGTTAAAAGAAGAAACTTATTTTGCTTAAAGCATATTAGAGTTTCGAATTGATCACTTGATACAGATAAATTACCTGCACTAAATGCCTCTCTGCATAATTTTATAATTTCTCTTCCATAAACAAGAGTACTTCCAAGCCGAATTTGACGGAAGAGAATCTTACAATATTTGTATTTTCCCAGAAGCTGTTTGTTATTCATCAAACATACATACAAATTGAACTGGCCGTTTCTATCAGTCTACAATATAACCATTTCCTTATTAAGCGGGAGCACACAGATGGATGTCTGCTTTCTTTAGTTGTCTGTGGGATTCAATAAGGGAAAAATAATTTACCTAAAAGTCTATGCCTCATAATTTTTGTCTTCAAGAATTCTTTCTTTAACATTTTTATTGGTATATAATTCTATATATTAACATAACAAGATGCTCAATATCATGTTATTGCAGAAAACCCCTTAAGACCAGATGCCACACCCCTTTTTGCATTAGATATTCTCCCCCACCATGGCTCTTACATTCTTTCTGCAACCTCTTCTGCAAATTTCCCTGAGTCATGGTGGCTGAGTTTAAAGTTTGCTTAATTGTTCAGTTAAGAGTCTCTGGACTTGTGTTTTGGACTAGTTTGGGCATCCTTAGTGCCTATCTGTTATCCTTCCCTAGGATCTCTGCCTTGTTGTGAGAATAGCTCTTCTGCTCATCACACTGCTTCCATAGAGGTTGCTTTAGGGTTCTAAATGGTGAGCTTGAGGGGGTTCCTCTCCTGCTTGGGTGTCCCCCTTCAACTCAGGGCCAATTGGTAGAATTCGGTTGTCCACAGTTCTCGCTGATTTCTGAAAAATCCAAACAGAATCTCCAATAGAGAGTGAGATCATTATTGGTTGAGACTAATATTGCTAGTTTTGTGAGATTTAAAGGGTGTAGCCTTTCTAAAGAACTATGGTTAGTGAGGACTTCCCCACGGAGATGGGGCTCTAGGTTCCCTTTCAAGGTTGCCTTGGGTCCCCGTACCAGTCAAGGGTTCCCTGCCACTGAGCGGATCTCTTATCAATTAGCCAGCTGTTGATTACCCACCTAGGTTGGGCGCCACTATTGCCCAGATGGACACTTCTTGTCTTGCTCGTCTGTGCCATATAGCAGTGTGTTCTGCATTCTCAGACCATCAGTTAATATAACTTGAAGATGTCTCCTGTTTTCTCGGAATATCATTGGTCTGGTTTCCCTGGCAGCTCATGCAATACCTTCTGGCATTACCCAGGCTGCCCTTCTGGGAGCTGGTTTTGTTTCAGGATTCTGCAGGGTCTCTCAGTGTTGTGTGATATCAGTCTGTGGAATCTTCAGCAGAAGGGCCTTATCTTTTACCTGAGGTGGGTATCCAGGAGCTGTGACCAAAGTTTGTCTTATTTTAGGGACCATGTAGGTCACTCCAATCAACAGCTCATTGTGGGCATTAACTACTTACTGGGACAGGGAGTCTAAAGTCAACGTCCTTTGTACTAGAGTTAGGCTTCCACCCCCCCCCCCCTTTTGGGGCCCTTGTTACCATACGATGCCTCCAGACCTTGCCTCAAGACCTTGTTGTACAGAAGAAAGGACTCTATGGAGTCCATTTATTGTGAGTTTAGGTTAGTGTATATCTCCCCCCTCTGTCCCATTCCCCTCAGCCCCCAATTCCTTCCGTCCCCTTTGTCTCTCTCCTGAATCACATGTTAGGTCACATGAATCACCATGCTTACTGTTCAAGCTTAATCTGGTTAGGGGCCACAGATGAGGGAGAATATGTCTCTCTGTTCCGTGTGAGGTCGCTAAGTATGATCTGTTCCAAGTCCGTTCACTTTTCTTTGAATTTCATTATATCATTTTTCCTCAGTGCTGAGTAGAATTCCATGGTGTATATGTACCACATTTTTGATATCCATTTTCAAAAGATGGCCATTTTGGTTGGTTCCAATTCCTAGCTATTATGAATTGAGCAAGAATTTTCTTGAAGAAAAGACAAAGGTAAAGCAATTATAGAAGGATTTTTAGTTAGTCTTATTAAAGAAAAAAAGTAGACATAAGCAAATATGATTAATACCAAACTCATTTAACTCCTTTATTGACCCAAACTCCACCAACTCCTTTGTGCAATTACTGTACCTTTCTCCTACAAAATATGTGCTACATTTTAGAGTTCAACTTTTCTCATTTTCATATTAATATCATGCTATTAGTTTCTGCTTGGTGAGGACAAAGGCAAAGAAAGTCAAAGAAAAGATTGTATTGTGGAATAGGAGTGTGGGGTTATATTGGAATTGGCATTATATCTGCCTCCACCCAAATAATGTATTGGCGTCATAGTCCTCAATACTTCAGAACACGACCTTCATTTGAGACAGAGGTAACCACGTTAAAATAAGTTCTGTAGTGGGAACTCTCATCCAAGATGCCTAGTGTCCTTAAGAAAGGAGATACTTGCAGATAGGGACAGGCGTGAGTATGAAGAGACAAGAGAAGACAGCCACCTGCGAGTCAAGGAGACACACCTGGGAGAGATGTTCCCCTCACCTGTGAGCCAAGGAGACACACCTGGGAGAGACGTTCCCCTCACAGGATTTTGTTGTACCTCACCCTGCTCACACCCTTTTGCAGACTTCTAGACTCTAAAACTGTGAAACAAATTTCAGGATTTAAGCCCCTCATTTTGTGGTACTTGGTTACAGCAGCCCTAGAAACCTCATTGTGGATAAACGAGGATGTGAGGTTCATAGTAGAAACATGCCCATAGTCCTGGCATTTCTCAGTCATGCCCGTGTGCTGGGTGATGGAGAACATCAAAGCAGTGTGCACGTACAATCATTGCAGCAACACCTATTAGGTAGGTCCAGTTACTATCTCAGAAAACTCAGTAGCATTATCTTGTCATCCAACTTACAGGAGGTAGTAGAATTTCAGACTCAATCTTCTCTCTCTCTCTCTCTCTCTCTCTCTCTCTCTCTCTCTCTGTGTGTGTGTGTGTGTGTAGGACTCCACGCTCTATCGTATATGTTTCTATATTAGCAGATAGAAATCATCTAATTATACAACTATGGTTCTAGAATGAGGAGGGTTCCATCTCAGTTGAGGAGAGTTTTAGTCTGAGTGCTTGTGATAGCTTTCTGTGGTCATGGCTACAAGTCTGGGTGACTTAAAAAAAAAAAAAGAAGGGCTGGAGAGATGGCTCAGCGGTTAAGGCACTTGCCTCCAGTGCCTAAGGCCCTGGGTTCAATTCCCCAGGACCCACATAGGCCAGACCCACAAGGTGGTGGCTCTGGCTCTCTCTCTCTCTCTCTCTCTCTCCTTGAAAATGAATAAATAAAATATTTAAAAAAAAAAAAGAAATTTATTCTCACAGTCCTGGAGGCAGGAAATCTGAACTGAACTGTCACGTTCCCTCCAGGCTCTCATGGGAATTCTGATTCTTTGTATTTTTCAGCATGAGGAGTTTTTTTGTTTTTGTTTTTGTTTTCAGCTCTTCACATGCTTCTTGGCTTCTACCTGTCAGTCACACTCTTCTATCTGTGCACTTCCTCTGTGTGAGTCATGTAAGGACCCTTCTTTTTGGATCACCCACGATGATCTTATCTCAAGATGGTAAAGGATCTGCAAGGATTCTTCTGTCATATGAAGTAACACTTCCAGACTCCAGCAGTGGGGTCAAGTTCAACCCACTACCCTACTGCTTTGTGTTTTTAAGTCAGTGTGCATTTTGCGCTCATAGCAAACCTACATCATTGGAGTCAAGAAATGAAGACACAACTACAGAGAAACAGGAAAGGAGAGAAGAATTAAGGGAGAGAATGAAATTACCTCTGGGGAGAATGAACAACTCAAACCCTACATGAATCCACATTTGCACCGAGTTTTAGCAAATACTGCTACTTGAGAGGTGCTTAAAACAAACAAAACCTGATAAATGGGAGAAAACATGGCTAAGTATTTGAATATATATATATATATATATATATATATATATATATATATATATATATGTGAAAAGGAATTTTAGGGCAGCATAAATGATCTGTTTTAAAATGATAAGCTTTTCTAAAGAGTATTGGAGAGAAAATACAGCTAGTGCCACCATCTTCCAAAGAATACCCTGTTCTTCTTTCTTTCTTTTTTAGTTTATTTGCAAGCAGAGAGAGATAGGGCTGGAAATGGGCATACCAGAGCCTCTTGTCACTGCAAATGAACTCCAGATGCAAGTGCCACTTGGTGCATCTGGCTTTAACTGGGTACTGGGAAATTGAACATGGGCCATCAGACCCATCAGACTTTGCAACCAAGTTCCTTTAACCACAGAGCAATCTCTCTCAGCCTTCCCTGCCCCACACCATTTCTGTTTCTATGACAGAGTTGAACACTTTAGAATAATGTCGCATTCTTACAAGACTCTGAAAGTTTGTCAGGAGACTAGGCAAGATAAGAGCGAGCCCTCTGCAAGACTCAGCCTGCTAAGACATTGAAATGTTATTCATAAGAAAGTTGGAATATTCTTAAAGGTTTTTCACATCCTAATAATAGTATGACAATAAGCCTGAACACAGTCCACAAAAGAAATGCTACAAGGAAGTTTCAACTCAATAATGAACAAACGATTACAAGTTATTTTTCACCCAATGGTCCAGGCAGTTATTATAAAGAATAAAATCCATTGCTTTGAAAAGTTTGAATAAAAGGGACTTTCCTAGTTGCTGGTAGGCTGCAGATACAAGTTGGATCCATGGACATCAAAAGTATGAACGGTGCATATCTTTTGACCCAACCATTTCGCTTAGGGTAAGATACCCTCAGTAAATCAAAGAATGTTTATTCAAAGATGTACACACGAGGAAGCTTATTCTAATTTGTTTGGACCAATCAAAAGTTAGAGGCAGCATACAAGTTCAACATTCAAATACTTGCTGAAGAATATGCCATATTGTACCAGCTCGGCTTTCCATCTGCTGGGAACAATGCTGGAGCTCTGGGTCTGTTGTCAACATGAAAACGAATTGCATTAAAGGCACATGGACACATGAGGAAGGGTTACAGAAAGATATCATTTAACCCCCATATATATACATATATATATATATTTGCAAGCTGAGAAAGAGAGAGAGAAGAGACACACAGAGAGAACGGGTGCACCAGGGCCTCTAGTCACTGTAAATGAATTCCATATGCATCTGCCATTTTTTGCATCTGGCTTTACGTGGGCACTGGGGAATCAAACCTGGGTCGTTAGGTTTTGTAGGCAGTGCCTTAACCACTGAACCATCTTTTGAGCCCCCATATATATTTTTTGAGACAGGATTTATGGATCTAAGGCTGGCTGTAGCTGAAAGTGACCTTGAAACTCTGAGCTCTTGTCTGAACCCCAGGTGCTAAGATTACAGACATGTCTCACACTGCGTCATGTGACCAGTGGTGTCTGACCTTGAACTCAGGTCTTTTGCATTCCAAGCAAGCATTCTATCAACTGAGCCACATTCTCAACCCACTTTTATTTTAATGAGAAGCACAGTTTACTTATGTATTTTATTCAGTTCTATCTATAGTTTTCATATTTTTACCCCAGGTTGGATCACAGACACATTGTTTGTCGCAGTCCATGGGCTCTAGGTAGGACTGACCACAGGTCAGCAGACTCCAAGCTAGGTTTACTTATCTCTTACTCAATATTAATTACATTATGACTTCTAAGCTTTTGGTAACTGTGTATAGATTAACCCAAGTGTGAGTAAATGTCCCAGTGATGTTCAATTGTAAAATATAAGATAGCAAGAATAACAGAAAATCTCCACACTGTGTTAATACCTGCCTATTTCCCTTCATTTTATACCTTTGAACCATATACTTAATTTCCCATTATGTATTGATAGTCAATTTCAATTTGCTGTTTTTCAGAAGCAAGCAGAGAAGTATTATTGGATTCTGTTTTTAGTTTTAGAAATTTATTTCTCTCTATGGCAACAAATTACAAGATTTTACTCTCAAAAATTTCCATGTGTGTTTTCTATTAACTGTGTATGTTCACAATGCAAAACTTATTAAGCCACAGCTCCAAAGGATGCCTATGAAACGCTGCCTAACATATTGGTTCTTTTATAAGTGGAAAGTTATTAAAGAGCATTTAAAATACATCATTTATTTCACCTGTTTTTCAAAGCTGTAATTAGTAGTCAGAAAACAATGACAGGTACAACTGATTCCTATCTCACTGTCTCCTAGATATTCTAATGAGATGCATAACATTTATAGCAAAATGACTTATAATGATACTTTTATAATGTTCTGCCACTGGAAACGTCATATCATAACAAATTAGTAATGTTTTGCCACCACACATTCCCCTTTGTGTCAAAACCCGGGCTTGGATGACAAAGGAAGGGATCCAGAAAGGCAGGTGTCTCTCATGTGTGAAGTCCAACCAAGGTAATCTCAGAGGAGTAGGTGGTCGACTGGGGGGCTGGGTGATGGTGGGATTAGGGAGATGTTCATAAAATGATACAAAATTTCTGTTAGGAATAAGTTCACAAGATCTATGGCACAACATGGTGACTACAGCCAATAATCTATTCTATTCTAGAAAAATACCCCTAGGGAAATTTGCATAAAATGTTCTCATCACAAAAATGATGAGTATGGGAGGAAATGCATATCTTAGTTATCTAGAATGGACCATTTCGCAATGTGCATCTACGTCAAAGCTATATGGACTAGATGGTAAATAAATACAATTTCGACCTGTCAATCTAGGCAGAAAAAAAAACAAGCCATGATCCCCGATGTAGGGATGGAGACATTTTTCACTGTCCATGGTTGAAGCGTAGTGGTGACAGTTTGAAGATATTGTCAGGCACATAACCAGACACGTGATCAGCTGACCATCACAGAAGTGGAGTGTGTGCCCTCCTGATTATGTCTTAGCTTTCATCCACTCACTGGTCATTCACTGACTCCTCCCCTTGCCCCACAATTCATTCAGGATTTTATTCATTCATTCTACATGGGTACTGAATGCCAGAACCCAAATCTAGCATGAGTTACTTTGAGGTCACTTTGTGGCTAGAAAGAGATAATGCATATAGCCCATCCTAAGGACTCTGCTTTTGTCCTGTTATAGGCCACCGACGAGCTGCAAAACAGAGTGCAGCCTTTCGTCTTCTAGAAAGTTCTCTGTGACCAGAACTTCGTGGCCCAGGTATTGGATTTAGCAGACAGATTCCCAAAGAAGTGTTTCCAAAGTATTCAAACTATTTCCTAAAACACAATGAATTCAGAACATTTTCCCTCTTAATTTCCAAATTCCAGTATGTTTTATAGGATACTTCATCAGCATGTTTCTTTTGGACTTATTTGCCTAGATAACCCAGCACATCCTATGACAGTAACTCAAAGTTCAAGTTGTTTCAGACCCTTTTAATATTAACGCGTGTTTTCAGCCCTAACTCCACTCTCCCTCCACCAAACCTGGAACTCATATTGAGTCTACAAAGTACTGAAATATCCCCAAAACTGGAAAATCTGAAGTCAAAGAGATGTACCCATTCATGGCCATTCTACATTTCCTCCTTGTGAGCGGCTTGTTTCAGGGGAGGGAAGACAGGAGGGTTTCTTTCCACCCATAGTTTGGCACATGCATTTCCTCTTGGATCCCCCTCACACACAAGTGTGAACATGGACACAGAACAGGACATTCTTTTTCCTTGAAGAATATGTTGGCATGGGATTTTTTGTTGTTAGAACTAAGACTTTTGTAAAAACTGTGCTAGATCAGCAAAAGAAAGCAGTGATGGAAAATTTCCGCATCTTTTTTTCCTTCCCTTTCTCTCTTTCCGTCCCTAAGAAATAAATGAAAACCCCACTGAGAATATGCAACACATTCCAAGAGGCTTGATCAGTCCTGTGCATTAGCAGCCCTAAGGATTTATAAAGAAGCACCCGAATTAACCTGGGGGAGGCTGGACTCTCAAGTCTTCTGCCTTCCAACTCCTCTCATTACTGCTAAGGCCCTCACAATTGTTATTAGGAATGCAGGCATCTCAGGATGGTTCCAAACAAAGGCTTGGCTCCCATTTCTGAAAATGTCATGAGCTAAGCTCCCTGTAAAACTTCAAGGAAACATTTTCAAACTAAAGTTGAGCAGGTTCAATCTCAACTTCATCAATGGCTTCCTTGAAGCCAAACACGAGCTTGCAAGGTCCGTTAGTGGAGTGGCGTTAGTGTGGTGGAATTAGTGTGATGGAGTGGGTGTGATGGAGTTAGTGTTACTAAAGGCTTTAGTTGGATGTGAGGGCCATCTGGCTGCGACATCTGTCACCCCATTGATCGCCAGGGTTGATTTGGCTGATCTGGCTGGCTAGGTGGGTGTCCCCTTCCTCCCTCACTGCTCCATGTGTGTCCCTCCTGAAGCTGCGCGCTCGGTCGAAAAGGGCAACCTTCCCCAAATAGAGGAGGACTGGTCTTCGGTCAAGGGTTATGCGAGTAGCTGCGCTCCCCTGCTAGAACCCCCAAACAAGCTCTCTAAAGGCTTTAGTTGCTGAAGGCTGGCATAGTTTCTTGGAGGCCCAGGGTGCCTCAGTGGACCTGACATCCTTTCCTGGACTGCTGTTTGAGGCTTTTACTGAGTCCAGGTAAAATTCACATCTCATTTCTTTCTCTTGATTTTGTGAATGAAGAAGAAATGTCAGGCTGTGCCAGCCTGCCTGGAGACCCCGCGGGCAGATGGAAGGCCTTCTTTTTGGGAGGTCTGAGGGAGCATCCATGCCCGCACCATCCACTCCGTGGCTCAGTGGCACACTCACTGGTGATTTCTTCATTAGTGAACACTATGCTAGATTGTGGCCAAAGGTATAGTAAGTCTCTACAGGATATCAACTTCTTCACAGAGAGTAGAACGCATCTGCCTTTTCCTGGAGAGGAAAGTGGATAAAAGGACTTCCTGATTCCTCAACTGTATGCAGGCTCACTTTTCAATGTCCCACTTCCAACTTCCATAGCAATGGATTTCCTTGGACTAATTTACCTAACGTGATGTACCAGGCTGTTTATCTTTGGTGCCAGGAGTGCAATGATGAAGAAGAAAACGCAAACATATGCCTTTAAGGAACTTGTGGTGTTGACAGATAAGCAGATATATGTGTTTTGAATGTCTTGGATTACTGCCCTCAAAATGAAAGCGAGATCACAGGAGTGTGGATTTGAGTGGGAGGTATGACAGACGCAGCAGATACCTACTCATTTCTGGGACAAACACCTGACTAGCAGCAGTGGACAGAAGGATTTATTTTGGCTTATAGTTTAAGAGGAAACTATCTCATGGTGGGGAAAGCATGGCAGAGCAGACAGCTTGGGCACCGCATCTTGCCATATCGAGTTGGGGGAAGCAGTTCAAGTAGCTGCCTGGCACCGGAATGTGGGTTAGATCACAATCCCAAGGTCCACCCCCAGCATCACACCTCCTCCAGCAAGGCTCTACCTCCCCAAGGCTCCACCAGCCGGGGACTCAGAGGAGGTTTAAATCACAGACACCCGAGGCTGTGGGCACATTCACATTCACAGCAACACAGCAGCTGCTTTAGGGTTTCTATTTAGGAAAGACCTTTCCAAGGAGTTGGCATTCTGAATTACCTGGACACAATGAATGAGCCATTAACTATCTGAGAAATTTATTTCCAGAGAGTGCTCTGAAGGTGAGATGAGGTTTGCATACTCAGAGACCAACAAAGACCCCAGTGTGGATAGTAGAAAATATCAGATGAGATTAAGCCTCCTTTCATGACCTCATCAAGGGAGTAAAGGGAGGAAGAGAAAGAGGAGAGAGAGAGAGAGAGAGAGAGAGAGGAGAGAATGCCAAGGGAGACAGCACCTAGACAGTATCTCTCTAAACAACCTTGAGCAATGGAGAAAATCTTAAATCTCTCTTGGATTTCCATTTATTTTCCAGAGAAAAACATGGTGTTAACTGCCTTACTTGTTCATTAGCTCATCCTGAGAATTGTGTATGCTAAACCACCTTGAAATTTTTATGTAGTGCCGGACCTCTGGAAAAAGTCCAGTTATGAACCTTGAAAGATGGTCAAGGCCTCTGCCAGTAACAGATAACTCGTGCACACATTCGACAATTCCTACTCATTTACCTCAAATGCAGCCATTGCTAACACTTGTAGGGAACTCAGGCTCTCACTGAATGCAGGAAGGAACACCTGTGTGAGTGTGGCTTTCCGCATGCATGCCTCCATCTAAGCATTAATGTAATGTGGTCTGCTTCTCACAGAAAAGCATCGGACATTTTAAAATCTCTTATAAATTAAAAAAACTTTATGGGCTGGAGAGATGGCTCAGCCGTTAAGGCACTTACCTCTAGTGCCTAAGGCCATGGGTTCAATTCCCCAGGTCCCACATAAGCCACACCCACAAGGTGGTGGCCCTGGTATTCTCTCTCTCTCTCTCTCTCTCTCTCTCTCTCTCTCTCTCTCTGTATCTCTCTGCTTGAAAATGAATAAATAAAATATTAAAAAAAACTTTATGAAAAATTTGCATAATCTCCTTCTATCATCCTTCTTGGTCCCATCTCCCCCCACCCCTTCCTCTGAGCCTCGCTTTTCTTTTCAACTAGTGTCTTTTCTATTTTCATGTCTTCCCCCCTCGTCCATCACCCTGACAGCATGTCAATGGGCCCAGTGTCACGCAAGTCTTAGGGATGACAGTCACTCTCACGTCTGTGAGATCCACAGGGCGTCTTCCCTTCCTTCGGCTCTTACATTCCATCCACCACCTCTTCTGCAATGGTTCCTGAGCCTCTTCTCTCTTGTCTTTATGGTCCTCTTGGGTCTGTCACTTAGTGCTGAACACTCTGCTGTCACTTTTTCTCTGTACTTTGAGCAGTTTCAGACTCCTGAAGCGTCACCATCCTCACACCCCACTCTAACAGTGTGGTGCTTCTGTGGGCATTTGGGGGAAGATTTGGGCTCTTCTACCTTTTTTCCCCTCATTTAATTAAGCCAGAAAATTAGGATCTTTTTCTCTCTGTCTCATAAAATCCACCAAAAGGTCAAGTGTGCTCTGAGCTTGTAAGTGACTTCGTCACCCCACACCAGTTATCTGTTCTGATGACAGAGAAGACTAGAAAATGGTTGGAAACCCCATGCATGCCTTTTAAACGTCCTTCCTGCCAGTCTTACTCCTCTTTATTTAAGGGAACTTAAATAAATAAACTTAAACAACTTAAATAAATAACTTAAATAAACTTAAACAACTGTAAAATTGTCATGAGAAATTATGTTTTCTAAAGCCAACTCCCTGCTTTTATTCATCCTTTCATCAAAGACTATCCTTCGTCTTGTTTGGCAAGTGAGAGCAAAATAAGGCCATCAGTGGAAAAGCGGGGTGACACGGTGTGGACAGGGTCCAGAGGAGACCGGATTGGCCCCTGGCTCCCCTCCCGGGACTTCCAGGCAGAGGTGACTGGAAGGAAGGTGGATGCTCGGCTTTCTTTCCCTCATCATTTCATGTCCAATAAGCCAAAGAGCGTTCTAGAAGGAACCCGCTGTGTAGCTTGGGATGAAGCCCTCTCATTTGGACTCTTCTCTGGGGCTCTTGCCAGGGACAAAGTGGCCTCCTGCCAACGGACAGCAGGCTGTGGATCTAATTGTCACATGCCCAGTCCTCTCCCTCATTCATCTTCTGGCCTTCATATCATGTCCAGATTCATGGGAACAAGAATGATTGACACTTGTAAGCTTGCCGTGGCCGTTACTTCCTGCTGGAAGTTGGGAGGACAACCAGTGTATCAGGAAATGGCTCCTTCTCATTGCCATGGATAGACTGGCAGCCATGTTTATGTCATATTTTATTCACCTCTCTGGACACTAACCTTGTGTACCACCTCACGAGCAATGATTCTAGAATCTAAAGGGGAACATATGCTCAAATTTGTGTTACACAAATGTGTATATAGTGAATTATTCCAGGTGTCCCCCATACAGTTATGTGTTCCGAATGCTTGATCCCCAGCTGATGGCAGTTTTGGAATTGGAACCTTGTTGGAGCTGTATTGTTGGGGGCGGGCTTATGGGGTTCTAAGCCAGCTTCCCCTTGCCAGTGTTTGCCACACCTTCCTGCCATTGTTTGCAGTGCTGTGGCGGAGGTGATGTCTACCCCTCTGCTCATGCCATCATTTTCCCTGCCAGGATGAAGCTTCCCCTTGAGTCTGTAAGCCAAAAGAAGCCCATCCCTCCACAAGCTGCTTTGGTTGGGTTCTTTTTTGTTCAGCAACAAGAAAAGCTGACTAAAACAGTTTTGGTACCATAAGTGGGATTGATTATTGCTGCTAGAACCCTGATTCTGTGGCTTTGGCCTTTTGGAAGTGATTTGCAGGAGGAATGTGGATGGATTTGAAACCTTGGCCTAAGAGGTGCCTCGCAGTGCTGTAAGTACACAGCTTGAGGAGCTATTAGTAAGAACTATGGACTGTGAGGTTTGGCTTATGAGGGTGAGAAAGAACTTTGTTGGGATTGGTCTGGAGCCAGTGAGAGGCTTGCTGCATTCTGCCTGCCTGCCTGTGTCTGAACTTGTGCAGGGTTGCGTTGTATAAAAATGGACTGGTGTGGGGCTGGAGAGATGGCTCAGCGGTTAAGGCACTTACCTCCAGTGCCTAAAGCCCCGGGTTCAATTCCCCAGGACCCACATAAACCAGACCCACAAGGTGGTGGCCCTGGTGTGTTCTCTCTCTCTCTCTCTCTCTCTCTCTCTCTCTCTCTCTCTCCTTGAAAATGAATAAATAAAAAAATAAAAAAAATGGACTGGTGTGAGCAGATGCAGATTGCACAGAAATAAAGGAAATATTTGGGTAGAAATAGTTGCCCGTTCAGCTAAAATTGTTTAATAGATTGCAACCATTGAGATTGGGCCAGGTGATCTGCATTGGGACAGCAGGAATAATACAGATTCTTTATTTTATTTAATTTTAATATTTTTTTAGTATTTTTTATCATGCTGAGATAAACTTTTCAAATTTTCAAAATTTTTATTTATTTATTTGAGAGAGAAAGGGAGGGAGAGAGAGAGATAGGCAGACAGAAAGAGGCAGACGAAGAGAGAGAATGGGCACACCAGAGCCTCCAGCCACTGCAAACAAACTCCAGACATATGTGCCACCTTGTGCATCTGGCTTTACATGGGTATTGGGGAACTGAACCTTGGTCCTTAGGCTTTGCAGGCAAGCACCTTAACTACTGAGCCATCTCTCCAGCCCTAGACTCTTTTGAAGGGACCTGAATGTTGAAGTTTTCCAGCCCTTCAAAGTTGGCTTTGTTCCCCCCGGGTTAACAGTTGGTAACCCACCTGGTACTGTGGAGAATAACAAATGCAGGAAGAGAGGGTCATTGCATTTGTAACACAGTTTTGTTTTTGGAAATGGCCATGGGCAGTGTGAAGCAGGTGTGTTGCATTGCCTATGTGGAGGCCGATGGAGCCATGAGGAGGAACCTTGGGC
>PVHP010013841.1:0-40697 GCA_004024765.1 Zapus hudsonius | reverse complement strand
ATAAAAATCAAGAACATAGTAAATCAACCCTTGGATTTCATTCTCCCTTTCAATAAAGATTTAAGGAGTCCCTCAACTTCTGGATTTGTGTTTACAGCCCGTGGAAACAGACTATTTCTAACGACTGTTGGACGTCTGTGAGCTCAACTGTATGAAATTTCATAACAACTTAGCATGAATGGTTATGGCCTAGTTCATGGCTTTAGAAATAAAACCTATGAGCCAGGCGTGGCGCACGCCTTTAATCCCAGCACTTGGGAGGCAGAGGTAGGAGGATCACCATGAGTTCAAGGCCACCTGAGACTAATAGTGAATTCCAGGTTAGCCTGGGCTAGAGTGAGACCCTACCTCGAAAAACCAAAAAAAAAAAAAAAAAAGAAAGAAAACCTATGTTGTGAGGTCATGAACTTTACAGGAGTCTCCTCAGCAGAAATCCAGCAGAGCTGCCAAGCAGCAGGGAGCTGGGCATCCTCCACAGAGAACCTCCCCTTGGCCCCTGCCCCCTAGGGGTGCTGGCTAGCAGATTCTGCTATTAGCGCTGTCCACCCTGACAACACTGATTTCTAGGAAGGACACTAGCGTTTTAAAAATACAAGGTTTTAATTCCATAACTGCTTAAAATATTTTACAAAGCATTACAACTTAACAAAATGTTTATTAAAAGAGATAATACATATTTTAAGGCACATGAGAGTTTTGGTATTACTGTGCAAGGAAGAGAAACAGAATCACCCAGTCCATACATTTCAGAATCTATTTCATCAGTCCAGGAAGTGTGAAAGACCAGGTTTCCACAGCCCCACGATGACCTCAGGCCAGGCGGACCTCAGACTGCAGGCTCTGCGCGCCCCAGCAGCTGCTGCCGGGTGTACTCCCAGATCAGCAGGGCTCCGCTCACGTGCACATTCAGGGAGCGGATGATGCCCTGCTGGGGAATCTCCACACACACATCCAACTGCTGGATCAGGTTGGCGGGGATCCCTTCCCGCTCATTTCTGCAGAGGAAATGGAGG
Organism: Zapus hudsonius; assembly: GCA_004024765.1. Classification (NCBI taxonomy): domain Eukaryota; kingdom Metazoa; phylum Chordata; class Mammalia; order Rodentia; family Dipodidae; genus Zapus; species Zapus hudsonius. The sequence continues at coordinate 39,684 of PVHP010013841.1, read as the reverse complement.
AAGACACGTTAGCTTCCCTTCATTAAGGGAAAATGTCGACTGAACTCAGGCTTTTGTGCACGCTAGTTGTGGGGGTTTGAATGTAAACGTATGTCCCCATAGACGCAGGGGATTGTCATTAAGCTTTCTACTTAAGTCTTCAGCAGGTGGAGCCCTGCTGAAGGAGGTGTCATGGGGTGGAGGTGAGTCCAGCCCTACAGTGTAGAGAGCAGCTTGAGCTTGGGCTGTTCTCTTTCTCTGCTATGGATGTAGGGTGGAGTGACCTGCATCCTCCACCATGATGGAGCTTCCCCTGGAATCTTCAAGCCTGAAGTAAAGCCTCTCTCCCAGAAGCTGCTTTGGGCCAGGTGTATGTCCCAGCAACACAAGGGTAACTGCATCACTAGCCAAGCACACTACCTATGGGCTACATCCCTGGCCCACTTCGCAGTTTAAAAAGCAGGTGGTGGAGTGGGTGCCCACGTTTGATCTTCAGCATTGCAAAAACAAATATGGGGGGGGGAAGGGCTGGAGAGATGGCTCAGTGGATTACAGGCTTGCCACTCAAACATGAGGACCGAAGGTCACATCTCCAGCACCCACATAAATGGAAATGGTGCATGGACGCTCACCTGTCATCCAGCACTTGCAGTGGGGGAGGGGATCCCTGGGGCAAACTGGCTAGACCAGCCAAATCTGTGAGCTCTGGGTCCAAGTGAGGACTGCTTCAATTAAAAAGTGGTAATAATGGAGGGAGATACTTGACACCAACCTCTGGCCTTCACATGTGCCCACACACACAAACACGCACACGTGTGGTGTGCCCACACACATACATGCGTACATGTAAAAAAAGAAAACCACACACAACAAAGGTAAATTGAAATTCAAATTTAAATATTTAAAAAAGGGAATCTCACCAGGTGTAGTGGCACACACCTTTAATCCCAGCACTCAGGAGGCAGAGGCAGGAGGATCGCTGTGAGTTCGAGCCACCCTGAGACTATATAGTGAATTCCAGGTCAGCCTGGGCTAGGTGAGACCCTACTTCAAAAAACAAAAACAAAACAAAACAAAAAAAATGCAAAGCCTGTAATCCCAGCACTGGGGAGGCAAAGGAGGATCCCATGTGCTCACTGACCAGCCAGCCTGGCCTGACTGGTGAGCACCAGACCAGTAAGAGACCCTGCCTTAAAAAGAGAGTGGACAGCCAGGCATGGTGGCACACGCCTTTGATCCCAGCACTCGGGAGGCAGAGGTAGGAGGACTGCCGTGAGTTCAAGGCCACCCTGAGACTACAGAGTGAATTCCAGGTCAGCCTGGACTAGAGCAAGACCCTACCTCGAAAAAACAAAACAAAACAAAAAAAAAAAAAAGAGAGAGTGGACAGCATCCTGACTATGACACCCAAGGTTGTCCCCTGACCTCCACACAACACATGCATGTCACCCCCACCACATATCTGTGCGTCCCACATACATCAAACACAGGCCAATTCTGGGTTCACCCCACCACTCCAGCCAGGTGAGATAGAAGAGCCAGGGGCTCCCCTAAATGCACGTGGACAGGAAGGTGCCATAGGAATGTGGCCTAGGAGTCTAGGCAGGTTGTAAACTACGTGACGTCTTCTAGATTGGGGCTCAGGGACAGACAAGACCCGGCATCTCTCACCCCAACAGCAGCAGCGACTTCTCGGGAAAGCGGAACCGGGCCAGGTCTGAGCTGTGGGCCGTCTGCTCCACTCCAATGACCGTGTAACCTTCCGCTTTCTTCTGCTGCAGATAATCCACCAGCTGGGCTGGTTTTACCTTAGCATTCGTGTGAAAAGAGCAGGTCATTCAGGGATAGCTCTGCTTGGAGTAAGACCAGTTAAATAACCTACTCCTTTCAGAACCCCAGGACACAGGTGGAGGGAGGGGGCAAATACCAGGGAGACCCAAGACTCCTGAAAATGCCAACAAGAGCAGAAAGCCTGAGGGTTGGCACAGGGCTCAGGGAACGCGCAGAGGGACTTGTGGGAAGAGTGTGTTCTCACTCTTAGCCGGAGAACCCACCATGACGATGGCGGCAGACTGCGCTATGACTCAAATCTCATCCAAGCAAAACTAAGAAGTGGAGAGCTCATTTCTACCACATCCCCCAAGCTCGAAGAGGCATAGAAAGAATGTAAGCGCCACAGGGAGGGGCACTGACCTCCTGACAGCAAACCGGTACACGCCTGAGCCCACAGTGGTCACCACCTCAGCCCCCATCAGCATTTTAACATGGAGGGCAGAGGAAGACAAGGAATGAGAAAAACAAAACAGGAGAAGGGGAGGGTCTTCAGGAGAGAAAAAGAGAAAGGGACAGGAGGACCAGGACAGAAGGACTGCACGTTCATATCAACATACAAACTGTTCCTACATCAAGAGAGAAGCGTAACGTGCTCTGCTGAGGAGGGTGCTATGCTCCGAAGATCTCTACAAAGGACACTCAAGTAGACAGGCTGCATTTTATGTTGAAGAATTATGGTTCATAAGCTACTTGCTTCCACCTACCTCCACCAGAGGGAGCCACTGTTCTGCTGAGACACTGAGGTGTTGAAACTGTTTGTCACCAACACACTGGAGACTGGCCAGAACGAGCGCCGAGGCCCCGAACACCTCACAGGTCCGGCAGAGCCCTGCACAGAGCAGCCAGAATGTCCAAGTGTGTCTCCCTCCCTGAGCCTGCAGCCCTTCCTCTCAACGTGCCACAAGGCCTCTGTGTGGATCAGGCACAGCTGCCAAGGTGCCTGCTGGAAGCGTGGAGCTCAGGTTTTAGCGAGCTAGCAGGAAAACAACAACTGTACCTCCTAAGTTGGTGGGCTTGTCAATGAGCGAGGCCACCACGATCAGTCGGCTGATGGACTTGCCAAGTTTGGAGGCTCGGTCCTGAAACGCCAGCTCCAGGTCTGACTCCAGGGTGCTGTGTCTCCAGGGGATAATTTTCTTCTGGACATCGGCCCACTCTGATTGGCTGTCTGCCTCACCTGAGGCAGCACCTGCAAGGGAAGAACAAAGCCTCATTTGTAAGTGACGAGTGTCCACTGCAGAGCCGAGCTGGGCTCCACATCTAGTCACGTCCCTCAGAAGCAGCATCAAGAATGACCTAGCCGTATCCAGAGGGATGCGACTAATAAACTCAAGACCACCCTCAGCGACACACCTCCTCCAGGGAGGCTCCCCCTCCCAAAGGCCCCACCAGCTGAGGCTTCTCACAAACACACGAGGCTACAGGAGACACTCCACATTCAAACCACCACAATGCGTCTCAGGCAACTGTTTTTAGACACATATTTGCATGTGTTCTTAAGAACCTGGGATACAGACGGCCTGATGGTACAGCACTTGGGAGAAGTAAGCAGGAGGCCAAGCTGCGTTACCTTAGTAAGACTCCTGTCTCACCAGAACACAGCAGTTTATAATGAGATCGACTTACCGAGCCATTAACTGGAGAACTTGATTCAAACGCAATTGCCATTTTTATTTTTTCATCCACTTATCAATACAATAAGAGATGACAAAGTTTTCTTAAACCAAGGACTAACTGCCATCATGCGCACGTGCACGCATGCGTGTGTGCATGTGCACGTGGAGCCATAGGCTGCCGTTGGGCGCCTTTCCTCCACAGCTCAGTACCTGAAGCATTAAGACAGGGTCTTAATACAGAACGAGTTCCAGGTCAGCCTGGACCAGAGTAAGAAGCTACCTCAGGAAAAAAAAATTAAGAGGTAATTGTGGGGCTGTTACACTTCTCTCTAGATTTAGGAACAGTTCACACATTGAAGTGTGACCGACCCCTTTCTCTTCTTCTCCCCTGAGGACCCTCCCCTTTCAGGGTCTCGAATCCAGACTGTGCCAACTTAGCCGGTCTAGCTAACCCACGTGCCCACAGGTGGGCCGCCATAAGCACTTGGCATTTATGTGGGTGCTGGACATCTGAACGCTGGACCCTGGCCCTCATGCTTCTATGGCAAGTGCTTTAACCACTGAGACATCCTTCCAACCCTGCATTACCTTTTGACATTTTTATTTTCCTGAGGTAGGGCCTCACTCAAGCCTAGGCTGACCTGGAATCAACTCTGTAGCCCCAGGCCAGCCTTGAACTCAGTGATCCTCCTACCTCAGCCTTCCAAGTGCTGGGATTAAAGGTCTGCACCACCATGCCCAGTTCCAAATACCATCTTTAGGAATTTTTATTTTACTGTTTCATTTTTATTTATTTATTTCAATTTATTCATTTTCAAGCAGAGAGAGAGAGAGAATGTACCAGGGTCACCACCGTGTAGGTCTGGCTTATGTGAGACCTGGGGAATTGAACCCAGGGCCTTAGGCACTAGAGGCAAGTGCCCTAACCGCTGAGCCATCTCTCCAGCCCTGTTTCATTTTTATTTGCAAGGAGAGAGAGAGAGAGAGAGACAGAGAGAGAAAGAGAGACAGAGAGAGAGACAGAGAAGAGAGAATATGTAAGAATGTGTGTTTGTGTGGAAGAGGGAGAACTGGGCATGTAGGTCTCTTGCCACTGCAGATGAACTCAAGATGGGTACTGGAGAATCCAGCCCAGGCCTTCAGGCTTTGCAAGCAAGCACCTTTAACGGCTGAGCCCTCTCTCTAGTCCCAACGGTACCTTAGCTGTCAAATCCAGCTCTACTAACTAGTGTATTTCTCCCATTTCAGCATATGCAAAATCAGGAAGTGACTCAGAACCAAGACAGCAGGCTTGTTTGCTGACATAAATAAAATATGTTCCAAACAGTAGGGCCACCTTATTGGAACTTTTATGGAGAGTATGTTCCTGGAATCAATATAAACACCATGTGCAATCATTTTCAGGTGCTTGGGGTGACTTTTCTGAAATGGATACTCTGTGAAGAGTCTCTAGACTGAAGTGATGGAGTGTTGTGACCTCATCTGACTCCGGGGGCCGCCCTGTGTGACAGGGCACCAGGACTCTCCTGCCAAGCCCCCGCTCAGCTCTGACCCACTCCAAACAGCGCAAGCAGTGAAGGGGCGCTTGGTTTAGTGGAAATTTCCAGACACGGACGCGAGGGCAACAGAGAACGGAATTCCAGAGGAGCCCAGGGAGGGAGGTCAGTGTGCAGAGCACGCAGTATGCACGGCACACGCACATCCAGGGCCATGGAGGAAAGTGACCTGGGCTGAGCTCACAGCTGGCGATGACACTCAGACCAACTCTCAAGAGCGTACAGACGACAGTGAACAGATCCTTCTCCAGAAAGAATCTAGGGAAACATTTCAGGAGGGGCTCACAGGCTATGGTTTGCTGGACGAAGTGTTCGCCATGAGCACCAGAACTGGACCCTCGCCCACTCTCTACCTTGCTGGTTTTTTTTTTTTGGGGGGGGGTATTTCGAGGTAGGGTCTCACTCTAGTCCAGGCTGACCTGGAACTCACTATGTAGTCTCAGGGTGGCCTTGAACTCACAGCGATCCTCTGCCTCCCGAGTGCTGGGATTAAAGGCGTGCGCCACCACGCCCAGCTTGGATTTTTTTTTTTTTTAACAGCATTTTGCTGCCTGCACTGTATGATGTAGCTGTCTGCTGTGTAAGAGGACCAGCTCTCTGGGGACCTGCAGGGATCCTGTGTGTGCTTAGCACACAGCAGGGAAGCAGCGGACCCCACTGGATGTACAAACTCAAGGCGATCTGTCCTCAGATGCACTAGTGAGCCACCCACAATGCGGGATAAAACAGCCCTCACAGAAGGAGGGGGCTGGAGAGATGGCTCCGTGGTTAAGGTGACTCCCTGCAAAGCTTAATGACCCCGGTTTGATTCCCCAGCACCCACACAAAGCCAGATGCACAAAGAGGCACATGCATCTGGAGTTCATTTGTGGCAGTTGGAGGCCCTGTGCGCCCATTCTCTGTCTCTCTCTCCTCTCTCTCTCAAATAGATATATTTTTTAAAAGAAAATGCATAATTAGACCACATTAAAAAAAAAACCAGAAGGGGGCCCTGGATTCCTCCTTCATTCCTCCTTCCTTCCTTCCTTCCTTCCTTCCTTCCCTCCCTCCCTTCCTTCCTTCCTTTCTTTTTGGTTTTTTGAGGTAGGGTCTCACTCTAGCCCAGGCCAACCTGGAATTCACTATGTAGTCTCAGGGTGGCCTTGAACTCATGGTGATCCTCCTGGATTCTGTATTTCTGAGAAGCTGGCTAAGTGATTCCTGGAAAACAGCCACTAAGAGAGGCTGGTGGGTGCCCGAGAGTTAAAAGTGTGAGTTTGGAGGAAAAGCAGGGTAGCCAGAAACAGCTGAGGGAAGCTATAGGAAGGGTGGACATGGGGAGGGAAAAGCCTCTTCTTAAGATTTTATACAGAATTTCTGAGTTTCTAAAAGCAGTTTCTGTGGTGGTTTCAGTCAGAGAGCAGGAACACACCGAGGAAGGGACGCTAGAAAGGGAGCTTCCATGTGCAGGTGTTAGGTGAGCTGAAACAGAGGAGACCTGCCTCTCAGGAAGGCGGCCTGGGACAGGAGAAGCAGAGCCTGGGCCCCTGAGAAAGCAAAGGAGGGCTCCTCTGAGAGGGGACCTGCAGGGGAGAAGTGCAGCCGACGGCCCAGAGGACCAAAACAAAGAACTCTACACTTGTGGGCAAGGACAGCCAGTTTGGTCCTTTTGAAAATTCTGACCCTTCCAGAAACAGTCACAGAAGAGCAGTGAAAACGAAATATTTAAAAGGAGAGAAGCGGTCAGCTTTATACAAAGCAGATAGAGCTCTGTCTGGCTACATGTGTTTATAAAATTTATTTGCAAGCAGAGAGAGACAAATAGTATGGACACGCAAGGGCCTCTAGCCACTGCCAACGAACTCCAGGTGAATGTGCCACTCTGTGCATCTGGTTTTATGTGGGTACTGGGGAAATGGGAGCTTCGGGATGAGTAAGAGAGACCCTGTCTCTGAAAGTAAGGTGGAGAGCGACTGACAAAAGACACCTGATGTTGACCTCTGGCCTCCTCACTAATGCCACACACACACAAGCACACCTATGAGAACACGCACACATGCACACCACACACAAACCACCCTTTCCTGTCTTCTCTCGAAGCAGAGAGGCAGAGGCCTCAGGTCACTGAAAGAGCAGCCGTGTTGACTTGTTCCAAGAGTGACATCGGCCAGCGTCAGCTAGAGAGCAGGGGGTGGAGTGACAGTCCCCTTTACCTCTATCCTGCTGGGACCAGTCCCCTGGATTCAGCTCACGAAGTGCAGTCCCAGAGAGGTACCACTGGGACCCGACGTCGCAAGGGATGTCGGTGAAGTTGGCAAAGCTGCTCAGAGCAATCCACTCCTCTTCGGAGACTCCTGAGAGCCGAGGGAGGCTGTAGAAGATGGTCTGCAAGAGAATCGCACAGTCTAAATATCTTCCTTTCAATGCATGATGGACTCACAGCGCAACTAAGTGATCCTCATGTGCTTCTTGCAAGCCTACCTGAGCCACACACACCTTCACATCCTGTGGGCTTCAACCTGCTCGAAGGTATTCAGGGGTTTGTTTAGGGAACCCCTGAGAAAGAGACATGTTCTTGAAGGCAACTTCCTGACAATCAGACGATGCCTCAAGCAAGGAAACAGGATGACAGCACGTCTCTTACTTGACGCTACTCCATAAATTCAGAACCTTAACTCTGGCTGGTGTGTTCGCAGCCTTTCTTAGCTTCCGCTTTCTCGTATATATACAAGGGAGGATGAGGTCGGATGAAAACAGCAAGGGGCTGGGGCTGCAGGGATGGCTCAGTGTTTACGGTGCTTGCTTGCAAAGCCTCAAGGGCTGGGTTCAATTCCCCAGAACCTTGCACAAAGTGATGCATGAGTTCATTTGCAGTGGCAAGAGGCCTGGCATATCCATACTCTCATAAATGAAAATATTTAAATAAAACAATGAGATGTTAATTGGATAGGCACAGTGACACAGCCTGCTCACTGCTGCATGCACGCTGCCTGACTTCACAGTGGGGCTCAATCGAATGTGTGAGCTACGAGAGCGAGGCAGGAGGGCCGGTGGGGGAAGAGCCACCTGGAAGAACTAAGGAGCTGAAGCGCCAGCTTGCTGGGAGCTAATACCGAGCAGGCTGAGGCTCATGGGGCATGCCCACAGATCTGCTTTCTCAAGACAACTGAATCCACAGTGATTACTGCAGTCGTGCACAGGGCCTGCGGCTACCAGCATATAGGAGATCCTCAGAGGCCCTGGGCCCCGCGTTCCCATTCAAAGACAGTCGAATTGAAGAACCAAGGAAAGCCTCATGTTCTAAGCAAACCTAAATGACTTCCATATCAAAGTACTTTATCTTAAACCATTAAGCATGTTTATGGTTCATAAAATTATATCAGCATAGGCCAGGAACCAATTGCCATACTTAAAGATCAAAAAACAAACAAAATAACGCCATTAACGAGACTAGATCTGTTTGTTTTTTCATCGACAAGGGGCTTCGGCACAATAAAATCTCACCTTGCATAAATCTTCCCACTCACTTCCTGTTAGAAATCTGTTCTGAATTCTGTTTAGAGTTAATTATTCCCTTCCAAGGTTTACAAGCCAGACGCTGCCAGAGATAGAAAGTGAGAATGACTAGCCAGTTGTCACTGCCGAAGAGAGAAACGCAAGCAAGCCACCTGCGTGAAGCGACAAAATTAAACTGAGAACGTTAGCGAGTCAAGGGCACAGGAAGGAATGTCATCCTAAGCCGTCAACGCCCAGGGCGGGAAGAAGGCAGAAGGAAAGACAGCGGAGATCTACCAACAGGTCGCTGTAGCTCACCTCCAGACAGAAGTCCCTCAGCGGGTGGAAGGTGGAGAAGAAGAAGTGCTCCTGGATGCGCACCCAGTTCCTCATGGCATTCCTGCGGGAAGAACGGGGCTCAGGCGGGAAACCAATCCCAGGCCTCAAAGAGGTTCTGTGCAACGTACAAGGAGCAGAGAAGTGGATGAAGTTTATCTTAGCTTTGCACACCCAGGTCTCCAGCGTCAACGCACTGCACTGTGGGGTTTTATGGTTTTTACTGAGGATTGAACCCAAGCCTGTGTATGTTTTCAAGTTCACGAGCACCCAACTATATCGTCAGCACTCAATGTACCATGGTTTATTTTGGTTTTCGAGGCTGACCTAGAATTCACTATGTAATCTCAGGGTAGCCTCGAACTCATAGCAATCCTCCTACCTCTGCCTCCCGAGTGCTGGGATTAAAGACATGTGCCACCATGCCCAGACCTTTTTTTTTTAATTACTTGAGAGAGAGAGAGAGAGAGAGAGAGAGAGAGAGAGAGAGAGAGAGAGAGAGAGGAGATAGCGTGTGAGAGAATAGAAATGGCAGGGCCTCCAGCCACTGCTTGCACCACTTTGTGCATCTGGCTTTACGTGGGTACTAGGGATTTGAACCCTGGCCTCAGGCTTTGCAAGCAAGTGCCATCTTTCCAGCCCTCAATGTAATTTTTAAACAGACACTTACAAGGTTTCACTCTTGTGGTTGTTTTGCATGTGTGGTGTACATGCACTTGAGGGGCACCCGTGTGTGCATGTGGAGGGCTGTGGAGAGCCTATCCCCTTCTTTAAAGTAGCCTCTCATTGTCCTGAGCTCAGAACAAGTAGACCAGATTGCCTGGCCAGCGGACTCCAGGGACCCATCTATCTCCCCCTCCCCGTGCTATCACACCCAGCCTCTAGGTGGGGACCAGGGACCACACTCAGGTCCTTCTGCATAGGAGACAAGCACGTTACCCTGGTGTTTTCTGAGACAAGGGCTCAGGTGGCCAAGGCTGGCTTGGAACTCATGGTGTTGCTCAAGTTGACCTTGAACTCGTCCTGATCTTCCATCCCTACCTCCCAAGGGCTGGGGTTACAAGTACACACCACCACAGACAACATGTTTAACTCTAGCACCCGGGAGGCTGTCAGGAGGATTGCCAGGAGCTTGAGGTCAAGACCCTGACTCAAGAAAACAAAACCAGTAGTGACAATGAGCAAAACCCACCAACAAGCTTTCCTTGTTTTGCTTGTGGAACTGGGCTTGAACCCACAAAATTTATAATCTAAAATGAACTCAAGGGCTGGAGAGATGGCTCAGCAGTTAAGGCACTTGCCTCCAGTGCCTAAGGCCCCGGGTTCAATCCCCCAGGTCCCACATAAAGGTGGTGGCCCTGGTGTTCTCTCTCTCTCTCTCTATCTCTCTCTCTCTCTCTGCTTGAAAATGAATAAATAAAATGAACTCAAGAGTGAATACTGAAACTATGTAGCTCTTTTGAAGTGACACAAAAACCCACTGGGCTGGAGTGATGACTCAGTGGTTAAGGCACTTGCCTGCAAAGCCTAACCATTTGGGTTCTGTTCCCCAGTAACCATGGGTTCAATTCCCCAGTAACCACGTAAAGCCAGATGCACAAAGTGGCACATGCATCTGGAGCTCATTTGCAGTGGCTGGAGGCCCTGATGCACCCATTCTTATTCTCTCTCTCTCTCTCTCTCTGCTTACAAATAAATAAAATATATTTTTAAAAACGATTCAGAAGAAAGAAGCCAGGCTTCTGAGCACGTGAGTGTTAGCATCAAGAATGTGAGGAACCTCCACAGGGCAGGAGACAACTGCCTGCACCCATCGACCCTGGGCAGCTGCTGGAGGGTCCCTATATTCAGATGGTAGCTGAATTGTACCCACTTTCAAAAACCAACCACACCAAACATGAGCAGGGCTTAATTCTTAACCATTTGTCAGGTTTTAAAAGGAGAAAGAAGGGCTGGTTAAGGTGTTTGTCTGCAAAGCCTAGTGTCCCAAGTTCAATTCCCCAGTACTAATATAAAGCCAGATGCACAAGATAGAGCATGCATTTGAAGTTCATTTGTACTGGCTAGAGGCCCTGGTGTGCCCATTCTCTCTCTCTCTGCTTTCAAATAAATAAATAAGATTATTTATTTTTAAAGATGGGCGAGGAAGAAGTAGGGATAAAGTGCCCAACTCCCTGCCTCTTTCCCGGTCCCCCTGCACTGTTTTGGGGAGCCGTATTCTAAACTTACTGCAACTTTCTCCTGCCTGAGCCCCTAAGCCTCCCTCACCCACCTAACCACCCAAACAGCTCTTGTCCACGCTGTGTGACAGGCAGTCCAGGAGGCAGAGGTCAGAGGACAGCTGTGCTAACGGAGTGCCCGAACTCAGCCCCACTCAGAAAAATCTCTTCACAGCTCACGCTCACAGAATGGCCCCACAAAGCCCCTGCAGGTTCCTGGTTCCCCAGCACTGTCCAACCTGTTGAAGTGACCTTCACATTGCTGGGACCAAACACGGACCAAAAAGCAGCTGATGGGACCAAAGGGTGGATTTTGGCTTAGAGTCTGGAGGGGAAGCTTCTTGATGGCAGGGAAAGATGGTAGCGCAGAGGCTGGACATCACCTCTGCCACAGCGGGTGGGCACCAGCAGAGAAGAGGGAGCTGAGCTCTGGCAAGGGGGAATCCTGCGTAACACCCCAAAGCCCGCTCCCAGCAAGGCTCTGGCTTCCCAATTTGCCACCAGCTGGGGACCAGGCCTGCAGAACAAACCAGGGCACGAACACGTCTGACTTGCTAGGACACGTCCCAGGCCACGGCTAGCTGTCAAGCTTGCTGGCCCCTTCTCGGCCATCCGCCTTGGCTACTCCTGGTTGTGCCCGGGCCCTTGCTTGGGTCCCATGGGCCGCAGATGGTGCCCGCTCTGGGAAGCCTCTTGGGACCTGCCTCTAGCCCGTGGTTCAGCCCACTGTCTGGCTTCTTTCCTCCCTTTCTTTCAGTCTCTCTCTCCCGTTTCCTTCCCTCCCACCTCTCTTTCTCCTTCCTTCCCTCCCTCCCAGCTCTGGTAGCTCCCTATTCTGCCACCCGGCCTCAGTTGGACGTCCCGGAGGGGCCGAGACACTCTTCCAGGCTTTGCCTGTTCTAGCCGGCGCCTTGGGGTGGCACCTAAGCTGTGACAGGGGTGCACATAAATGAGCACTGCTTCTCTGAGCACTGTGTCTGATGCTACCTGAGTCTCAAATTCACAAACCTTGGCAGTCCTGGAAGGTGACAACCGCGGTGACAGTGAAAAGGACAAGCAAGCACCACCACAGGACAAGGACACAGGCTGGAATGCAGGAAGGCTCGGGGTGGTGGCCTTCAGCTGCAGCGATGTGACAGAGGAGGGACCGAGGCCTATCACCAAGGGGCCACGCACCCCAGTCCTAACAGCAGCGCTGGACACTGAGCTTCTGGGTGAGGGAGCTCACAGGTGGAGAGATGCCCCCTGGGGGGAGGGGCACTGAGATCAGGCCTGCCACCGAGGCAGCCATAGCACACAACACACCTGCCTGCCGGGCTGGAGAGCCTCTGGGATGTCAACTTGATGGGTTCTAGAACCACCCGGGAGACAAACTTTGGGCATGTCTGTGAGCTGAGAGGTACAGATCCACCCTGAATATGGGCGGCCCCGTTCTATGGGTTGGGGTACTGACTGAACCCCAGCACTCGGGACGCAGAGGTAGGAGGATCGCCGTGAGTTTGAGGCCACCCTGAGACTCCATAGTGAATTCCAGGTCAGCCTGGGCTACAGTGAGACCCTACCTCAAAAATAAATAAATAAATAAGCAAGCAAGCCAAGGTCATCCCTTGGTTACATAGTGAGCTCAAGGCCAGCCTGGGATACATGAGCCCTTGTTTCAAATATAAATAATACAAAGGTTTGAGCTGAGCGTAATGGCACGTGGGAATAATAAATTAAAAAAAAACAGAAAAGGCTGCAGGGTGAAGAGTCATCTTAATGTGTACAGCAGATGCTACCTGTGACCATGGGCCTGACCCCAGCACAGAAATATCAAATCCAGAGAGCTATGAGCTTGCCCCCCCCTTCCAGGCTCTTGAGGGGACAGAAGCCATCAGGTGTCCTCACCCCGCGCCATGCATGCTTTCCGCCTGGCTGAGACTGCACTCGATGATGGCCGTCCATGCGTCACAGTCTTCGACGTGCAGCTCTCTGCACAGGTGCCAGGCTTTCTTGAGGGCCAGCAGAGCGTAGAGCCGCACGCTGAAGTTGTGGCTGACACACCACTGCAGGGCGACGGCCAGGGCCCGCTTCAGAGGCGGCCTCTGCAAAGACAGAGAGCTGTGCATGGAGAGAAGTCGAGGTCACGGCTGCCTGAGGGCTTCCTCCCCTCCTTGCCCACCAGCTGCAGGGTGGTCCCCTCTCCTGAGACCAGCCTGGCTTGGATGACATCATCCTTTAGGCTAACCTGATGTTCTTGAAACATGGCCCCAACTCTTATTACATGACCTAGGCTGAAATGTGTCTCAAGGTTGGTGACTCTGAAGAGCCCACCCTCCTCCTCCTCTGACTGCTGAGCTCCTGACCTCCCCACTGTGACCTTGGGCCACACAGCGCTGAGCAGGGACAGCAAAATTAAGAAAAGCCCGGGGAGATGGCTCAGCAGGTCAAGTGCTTGCTGGGATTGGGTCCATCCCTAGCACCCACGTGAAAGCTGGTGTGTGCCCGAAACGCCAGTGCCGGGGAGGTGAGACAGGAGGCTCCCAGAGACATGCTCACAAGCTCGTCTACCTGGTTGGTGAGCTCCAGGTTCAGTGAAAAACCCAGGCTCCAAATCTCAGGTGGAAAGTGATGGAAGATGACCCTGATGTTGACCTCCAGCCTCCACACACGTGCACACGACTCTCACAGACGTGTGCATACATACATGAAGTGATTAACATTCACAAAGTAGAGGGAATAAGACTGAGGACACACCTGTAATCCCACACATGGGAAGGGAAGACAGGACGATCAGAAGTTCAGGGCCAGCCTCAGTAATAGTGAGCTTGAGGTTAGCCTGGGCTACTTTAGAGCCTGTCCCAGCGCTTGGGGGAGGGACTGGAAGGTCATCCTGGGCTACAGGACACAGCGGAAGCCAGCCTGGATCCACTACAAGACCCTGCCTGGGAGAACAATAAAGTGCTATGTGGTCTTTCCCCATGAACCTCATTCCTCACGGCCTAGGGATCTGTGATCCCAGCACTGAGGAGGCTGAGGCAGGAGGATCACATCCCAGGCAAGCCTGGGCTATAGGTAAGAACCTGTCTCAAAAATAATTTAATTACAATGAAATGAAAAACATCAAAATAAAGAAACAGTTCAATAGATAGTAAAATAACGTAGCTCAATGGATATTAAAGGTCACAGGAAAAGACACACATGACTGTGGAATCTAGGTAGACTCAAAGAAAGTATTTCCTTTTCCCCCCAATGTGTAATGTGGCCACGCACCCTGCAGCGCCCCCTGACCCCTGCCCTGGCCCATCAGCACACCACCACATGTCCCCCTCTGTGGCCCTTCTGCCCGCTCTCGTGTTGACCAGAGTCTCTTGCTCATATCCGGAGCCCACTTGTTCACAGACCTAAGCTCTGCTCCCCTTCGTGGGACTGGGGTCACAGGGGTGTGTGGTCACATCCAGCTGTTCACGTGGATCTCAGGCCCCTCCCGGACCCACGCTTGTGCAGGAAGCACACTCTCCAGCCCTAGAGTTTTGGAAGTGTGTATATATGTACGCATGTGTACACGTGTGTGTGTGTGTGTGTGTGTGTGTGTGTGTGTGTGTGTTTCTAGAAGTACTCCCTGGCTGCACCAGCTGAGCCACAGTTAGCTTCTACTGATAGCAGCCATGTTCAGAGCATGGTCACCAGGGAAATGACACAGCAACTCGGAAAGCGCGAAAAGAAGCAAGCCTTTCTTCCATTACTTTATCCAACCTGTCATCAACACTTATCCAAGGCCACTGTCCTGCCAGCAACACACACACACACACACACACACACACACGCACGAACGCACACACCCATTGGGGAGGCTGGGGGGGGGGGAGGAGGATTCTCAAACTCTCGAGAAGGGAGAAGGGCCAGGGCACTTGGAGCTCCATGCGAAGTTTCTTTGCTTGGGTGTCAATTAAAAAGAGTCAAAGCTGAGTGTATTGATAGGGCTGGAGAGATGGCTCAGAGGTTAAGGCACTTGCCTCCAGTACCTAAGGCCCTGGGTTCAATTCCCCAGGACCCACATAAGCCAGAACCACAAGGTGGTGGCCCTGGTGCTCTCTCTCTCTCTCTCTCTCTCTCTCTCTCTCTATCTATCTATCTCTCTGCTTGAAAATGAATGAAAAAAAAGAATAAAAAATAAAATAAAAAGTTAGATTAAACAAAATAAATAAAGGTAAAGGTCACAGCCTCCTGCACCAACATACACACCCTCTGGCACACTGGGTGGGCGGGTACTGAGTGTGCCGTGTGTGTCTGGATCCAACGCAGTGCAGGCAGTGAAGAAAAGGGAAGAAACTGCGAAGTGTACAAGGACAGCTCTACATTGTCAAAGGCTGCCCCAAATATATACCTTCCTTTCTAGAACACCATGTTCAATTCTTTGTATAAGTTAATCAAACTCACCTTTTCTGGAACGTTCTGAACGATGATGTCCAAATGTGATAAAACAGATAAAAACGTGCAGATGCTCGTTTTAACTTTCTCTTCACCCTGAAAGAGACCGACATTCTGGGCTTAGGATGACAGAAGGCAGGAGGCAGCCTCTTCCCCAAAGTGGCCGGCCTGCCCTGTGTGGGACACAGGAAGGAAAGGCAGGAAGGAGGAGCTCCTGTAGCCAAAGGTGACACAGGGCAACACTGAATGACCCCATCATATGCTAAAGTGCGAGGGAGGGAGAGCCAGGGACCCACATGTACTCAAGATGAACTGCAGACACAGGCTCCTAGTTTACTCAGAACCTGTGGCTGAAAACCACAACATTCAACTGAGAGGCGAAATCAAGTACCAACAGAAAGCAGTCTCCTACTGCTCGTGAAACCATTTCTTTGTTCAAAGCAGCATTAAGAAAATCTCCTTGGGAGGGGCTGGAGAGATGGCTCAGTGGTTAAGGCACTTGTCTGAAAATCTCCTTGGGGGAGGGGCTGGAGAGATGGCTCAGCAGTTAAGGCGCTTGTCTGCAGAGCCTAAGGACCCAGGTTCAGCTCCCCAGTACCCACATAGAGCCAGATGCACAAAGAGGTGCATGCATCTAGAGTTTGTTTGCAGTGGCTCGAGGCCCTGACTCTCTCTTTCTCTCTCTCTCCTTATAAATAAACAAACTACTTTGGGGTAAAAAAAAAGCAAGCAAGCCTCCTTGGGCAGGGGAGGTGCTCAGTGGATCAAGCGCTCATCGCTTGAGCTGGAGTGCTGCCCAGGCCCCATGGCCACGGCGGGCTTCTCTAACCCATGCTGAGAGATGAGAGGTGAAGGCAGCTGTTTTCCCGGGAGCTCACGGTGAGCAAAGACCAGCAGAGCAAGCATCTGGAGAATCCCAGCACCTGAGGTGCTGAGGCAGGAGGATCACTGTGAGCTCGAGGCCAGCCCGAGCTACAGAGAGAGCCTGTCTCAAAAAAAAAAAAAAAGATATCAAAATAGAAGAGAAGATAGTTAGAAAGCAGGGGATTTAAAAGAAGTTAAACAAGGAAAACAAAATTAAAAAAGAGAAAACCCGCCGGGCATGGTGGCGCTCGCCTTTAATCCCAGCACTCGGGAGGCAGAGGTAGAAGGATCACTGTGAGTTCAAGGCCACTATAAGACTACAGAGTGAATTCCAGGTCAGCCTGGGCTAGAGCGAGACCCTAACTCAGAAAACCAAAAAAAAAGAAAGAAAGAAAGAGAAAACCCTGCGTGCATGACCTGTACTCACACACGTACACAGAGAGATAAAACAAGAAAATCTCCTTTACTTACGTAAGAAAAACAATCCCAGAACTTTGGAAGAAACTGGGGGAATTTATGAAGAATCAATATCATCATCCATTCTATAAGATATTTTACGGAAGCTTGACTGTTATTGAAACCAGCCTGGAAAATCTTGTCAATAATTCCATTCAAAAAGTTCTGAGGAGAAAAGTTCATACATTATTAGCATGCTGGTACTTTTGCATTTTAAAGAAGTCCCCAATTTTTAAAAAGGTGAGTTTTGCCTGAAGCAATTTATTAATTTCTACTGTCCAAGCAAAGACCCTACGAGAGGACCTGTCCTGACCGACACCAGTTCTATAAGGGAGGCTCTTATTCTCTGTGTGGATCACTTCTCCATAGTCACAAAACTCAGTCATTGACAGGATTCACACACACGTCTGCCTCGCCCTGGGAACCAAGCAGTTTGCAGGCTGAAGTGCGGAAGGGGAAGCCAGCTGCCTTTCCAGCCAGGACATCCACCTGTCCTCAGGTCTCTCCAGCCCACAGCCACCTGCTGTCCCCTGCCCTGTGCCGTCCCTTCCCAGCCCACAATTCTCTTCTCAACTGGTCTTCTGCCTGAGTAAGGAAACAGAGAAGAAGCAGGCAAAAAAACAACTTATATAAGCATATTTTAAAAATAGTACCTTTTATATTTATTTTAAAGAAAAAATGTCTTTAAGGAACTTCTTGGTAGAATAAGGGCAGAGGAGCTCTTTTTAGATGTGTGTGCGGCATACACGCATCTTTGTGAGTTCCTGTGTAGGTGTGTGCAGTGTGCATGTATTTGTGAGTTCCTGTGCATGTGTATGCAGCCTGCTCGCATCTGTGAGTTCCTGCGTGTGTGCAGCATGCATGCATCTATGTGAGTTCCTGCGTGTGTGTGTGTGTGTGTAGCATGCACACATTTGTGTGAGTTCCTGTGTATGTGTGTGCTTTTTAAGCCCTGAACTCTTCCAACACAGGGTGTGAACGACGCAGTTGATTTTCTAATCTAACAGCACAGGACACTTGAAATACTGACGGAGGGGCACAAGCACCATGACCTGGGTGTGAGCTCCAGCACCCACATGAAAGCTGGGCATCCTGGAAGCCCAGCACTGAGGGGTGGGGACGGGAGAATCACAGGAGACCCACCGTGTCTCCCTCCGGCCTCCGTGCACACCACACGTCCACACGCGTCTATGACACACTCACACCTAGAAACTTTGGAGGAAAGAACACCAACACCCGTGCCTGCAAGCTCCTGACTGAAAATCTCACAGCCCCCAGTTTGTGCACTGAAATGGAACTTAGAACTGTCAATTTTAAAACTGCACACTTGCTGCAAAACACTTCCTCCCGTGGAGCGGAGCGCTGCGCCCACGAGGGTGGGATGGGGCCTCGTACCTGGTCGAAGGCAGGGAAGAGGACCAGCAGCGCCTGCCACAGCCGGTTCTTCAGGCGGTGCTGCAGGGAGTTCTCGTAGTAGCGGCTCCTGGCCCTGGACACAGACTCGTCCTGGACGGGGGAGGGAGAGGATGCTGGGCGGTGCAGTGCCGTCTCTAAACACGAGGTGGCAGCACTGCACGTGCACCATCAGCACAGAGCTCACCTGCTGAATGAACACCAGACACTTTCATTTGAGAGATGGAGAGAGAGAATGAATTAACATGGCCTGGGCAGGCCAGGGCCTCCTGGGGCTGCAAATGACTCCAGATGCTCCTGCCACTCCGCACCTGGCTTGATGTGGGAACTGGGGAAGCGAGCGCAGCCACATTTAACCACTGAGCCACCTATGTCATTTTACTTTTTATTGACGCCTCCATAATCATAGACAGCCATTATGAGTCCCTCCCCACCCTCCCCATCTCTCTTCCCCTCTCAATGAGTCTCTGCTTTGTTTCGGTGTCATCATCTTGTCCTACCGTTATGTGGCGAAGTCACGAATATCAAGGCCGTTTTGTGTCTGGAAGCCTGCACCTCCATACTCGTTCACGAGGTACCTGATCATTTGTCCCCACCCGCGGAACCTTAACTGAATCCCGCTTTCCAACCAGCCCGTCTTCTCCCTTTTTTGATGTCTTTATCTTCCCCCCTTCATGTTATGCTTGTCTTCATTTAATAAATAATGCTGAGAAAAATTTTATTTCACCACATTATCTGGTGACCCCCAAACAAACGCTGGATGGACTCAAAACTCATCCAAGCAGTTTAACACTAAAGGAGATCTGCAACACACCCTCCAAGGCTTAGGGGACACCGTGGGGGGGGGGAGAACGTAAGAGCCACAGGGTGGGATCCTCCCGACATGGACCCCACAGGGCTGACCGACTGTCCCACAAGACCTGCCCTGGCTGAACCCATAAACATTTTTTTTGTTTATTTTTTCAAGGTAGTGTTTTTACTCTAGCCCAGGCTGACCTGGCACTCATTCTAGCCGCAGGCTGGCCCCAAAGTCACCATGATCCTCCTACCCCTGCTGGGATTCAAGGCATGCACCACCATACCTGGCTGAACGCATAAACATCTTGAGGGAGAAACCCCCCATTCCTGGAGACTCTATGGTAAACTTAGAAACTAAGAAATCTGCACAGTTGACAGGGAACAGGCCGGGGTTCTGAGAGTCCAGGACTGGGAGTTGGGCCAGCGAGAGGCAGTTACAAATGACTACAAGAGCTGACCAGGTAGCTCACCTTGTTCTTTACTGAGAAACTTCCAACAATTAATCAGCCTAGGACCCTTTCAACTAAAGACACAGACAGCGCCAACACACTTACACCCCGTGAATTCAGCCCTCAGATGACTTGCCCACTTCTGGGGCTCCTGTCCATGTAAATGGATGCTATTTTGCTTTTAGTATAGCTGTTGTTTCTGTCTTTAGTCTGAAGGCCTATTACACACACTCCTCACATCCACCTCGTGGACTGTCTCGTGGCCTAGTAATGGTTAATGCCCTCAGGCTTCCTGGGTGAGAATCCGTGGGAGCAGAACTCACCAAGAGCAGAGCTGCACACTCTCCTGTGCCAGCCTTCACAGGGGACAGACAGCAGGAGACAAAGAACAAGACAGAGGAGGGACTACCTTGAAAGAGGAGGGTCCTTGGTGGAACGGGGGCAGCCTGACAGGAATATAACCAAATCACAGTATAAATTCCCAGTGAAAATTTGTTTAGGGCTGGGAGATGGCTCAGGGTTAAAGGCACTTGCCTGCAGGGACTACCGGCCACATAGGGCTGATGCACAAAGCGGTGCATGCATCCAAGTTTGCTTCAGTGACCAGAGGCCACACCCATGACTCTCTCTGGAACTGGGAATCGTGCACCCCTAAAGGGAATTCTGGGGTCCCCTTCCAGCAGGCCCCAAGGGGCCTGTGAGGCCCTGGACTGGAGTCCCAGGATGGAAGAAGACAAGTCCAGGCTAGACTTCGGATCAGGTTAAATAAATGAACAGATAAATGATTCTTTCAAAGTGAAAGGAAGTAATTACCTTAGCCAGTAGCTTGATTGCTAGATCTTCTATGAACAACTTGTGGCATGGTTCTGAGCCGTCCAACAGACAGAGGAACTTGATAGCACAAATTCTCACATAACAGTCCTCTCGTTTAGTACTAAAAAATATAAAATGATAATCTATGTTAAACTGTTTTGTTTCTTTTCAGGCGGGGTCTTACTCTAGTCCAGGCTGACCTGGAACTCACTGTGTAGCCCAGGCTGGCCTGAAGTCCCAGTGATCCAACTACCTCAGCCTCCTAAGCGCTGGAATGAAAGGTGTGCACCACCACGCACAGCTGGCTATTATGTTTTGAAAATTAAATAATATATCTCTATCAACAGTTGGTTCCAAAATGCCATCACAAAACATCAAGTCCTCCCCACAGGTCCAGGCTTCACGCAATCCTTTTTACTCGGGACCCACAGAATGAGCACAAACCACCCAGACCTGAAGCAGAGTGAGGCACACCCTGCTGCTCCAGCCCGTGAGGCTTCCTCTGAGTCTCTACCACGAGCCCTTGGGCACTCTGAGGGGGGCAGGATCCCCCCGACACACACCCAACATCTGGCCCAGATCGCCAGCTTTCTCAGCATTTCAAAATGGTAAAGTCTTTCCCATGTCACTTTAACTGGCAGAATACAGATGACCGTCATGGTACTTTAACACCGAGGATAGCTTCTAGAGGAAAGGAGTGCTTGGCAACCACCCACCAGAAAAATCTCACCTCTATTGCTAGGCTAGACCAGCCAAGAAAACAAAAACAAAAAACAATTAATGACGGCCACAGTGCACAGCAATGAAGGGACAGTGGCAGGTGACTTGGTGCACAGTCAGGGGGTGACGGGTCATACCCCACACCACAGCCACTTGACGTCCTAACACTAAGCCACAGTGGCCGCTACCAGGCTCTTTATCTCCACAAGCAAGCACGTGTTTTTGAAAGCTACCAGAAAGAAAAATAAAACTTGAAAAAAGATATTTGATATGCCCTGCCCTACCCTAGTTCAAGGTTAGAGAATTAGAGTGTTACCACAGAAATGAACCCTAATGGGGTACCCCACCTCATCAGCTGCATACATTGGTCAATGGGGCTTCAAAACAACCAAAAAGAAGGGAAGGAGGAAACTTAAGAGTGTTGTTAGATAATTCTGTTTTTACTTATTTGTATGTGTGCACATGTAAGGGCGCATCAGGATCTCCGGCTGCTGCAAACAAATGTCTGTCTGGCTTTATGTGGGAGGTTGGGGAATTGAACCCAGGCCAGCAGGCTTTGGAAGCAAGCACCTTGAACTGTTGCGCCATCTCCCCATCCCCAAGTAATCCTATTTTTGCATATAACATACTTATTAAATAGTGAATGTGAATTCTATGATAAATTTTAGAGCCGTCATCCTCCCCCCCAAAAAGGGGTGAAGTCTGTGCTGATGGCTTCACTGTCCCCCAAAGAAGACCAGATGCTCTATGACACTACCTTATCTAGGACTTTGCCCTGCCTTTGTAAAGGCCGTCAGTAACTAGGAAAGATGTGAATAAAGTAGAAAAGAATGTAACACGCTTTCAAAGGCATGTCCCTCACAGGCTTCTGTATTTATCATTTTGTCCCCAGCTGGAAGTGCTGCTTCGGAAAGTCATGAAACCATTAGGAAGGAAGTGAGGCCAAACTGGAGGAAGCGGAACCCGAGATGACTCGCCTTGATGTTCAGAGCTCTGCTCCCTGGTCCTCTAAGACGTGAGGAAATCACAGCTCAGCCTCTCCTGCTGCACGGTGACGGCATGGCCTTAATCTGGAGCCAAAATCCACCCACCATCCCTGTAGTTGCTTCTTGTGAGGCATTTGGTCAGAGCAAAGACAGTGACTAATGCTAGTGTATTAGATGTCACTAATGAACACTTATCGAATCTGACAACATCCAGAGTCCAGTCTCAACCACGCTCACCTTTCCAGAACGACGTTGGCCGCACAGTTGTGTCCAAGACTTTCTACGAAGGCTTGGACATCCTGGATGAGTCTTTCCCGGAAGGAATTTGAAAAAGAACAAAAAAGATTAAATGGGGAAAAAGTTAAGGCTTCAAAGTTAACTGATACTTTGACATTCACCTCAGTGAAGGCCTTAAAACAAAGAAGCAATTCCACCTGCATGTGACAAGGTGACACGCTGGTGTTTTTACCTCTGGTCACGTCTAAAAACAGTTCCAAACACACAAGCCTCCAGGACAAGTTCGCTGTAATCCTTAGCAGTTGACAAAGACCCCCGAGAGTCACTGGATGCAGCCGCCGTCCATGACCGGCAGCAGTGAGTGACCAGAACATTGAAGACCCCTGTTCTCACGGCGGACAGTTCGATAATCTTGCATATTATCTGAAATGGCAACAGTCATGTTACCCTCTGAACCATCTCATTTTAAAAAATCAGTGTTGCTAACACCATCACTTGACCGCCCTCAAAGCCAGTTAAGTCGCAGTGAGGGACAGTTAATCCTCATTGTCAACTAACTTAAATGGATTAGAATCCCCTAGGAGACACACCTCTGGGTGTGTCCTGTGAGGGCGTTTCCAGAGAGGCTCTTAGGAGGGAAGACCCACCCTAAACTCGGTGACTCCATCGTGGCTGGACGCCATCCTAATGGAAAAGAGCTGTCTGAGCACAGGCACTCCTCTCTCTGCTTCCTGACTGCAGACAAAATTCGAGCGGCTGCCTCACACTCCTGCGGCCATGCCTTCCCTGCCAAGATGGAGGGCAATTAGGCTACAGTGGCTGGCCAATGAGCCTCAGGGATCCTTCTGTCTCTGCCTCCCCAGCGCTGGGATTACAGGCTTTACGTGGAGATCAAACTCTCACGCTTCCAAGCACCTTACAGATTGAGCCACTTCCCCAGATTGACCCCAACTCTTAAACTGCTAAGTGATTCAAGATTTCTTTGGTTTTTTTGTTTTGTTTTGTTTTGTTTTTTTTGAGTGAGATTATAAGCATGCCTGGACCTTTCTGCAAATGAACTCCAGATGCGTGCACCACTGTGTACACCTGGCTTTATGTGGGTACTGGGGATCGAACTTGGACCTACCTGCAAGCTCTGCAAGCAAGCTCCTTTAACGGCTGAGCCATCTCTGTACCAACACAACGGGGGTGTTATGGGACTCTCACATTTGAACAGTTGATTCCCAGCTGTTGGCACTGTTTTGGGAGGTGACACCCTCAGGACGTGAGACGTCACTGGCAGAGAGAGGCCCAGCCTTGGTCTGTCAACCAGGGTGTGAGAAGCTGTACCTCAGGCTGCTGCCCCTCTGGGCAGAGCTCCCCTGGCCACCATGCCTGCCCCACCATGATGGGCTGTCTCAACTGAAACCCTGAGCCCAAATCCTCTTCTCCCTCAAACTGCTTCTGTCAGGTGGTTGGCTTCAGTCACATAACGAAACTAATGCATGGGCCAGGTGTGAATTAGGTTCTGTCCTCTGTCTCCTGTCCTATGTCCATCAAAGTTCCTCATTGTCAAATGCAAAAACATGTGCTGACTGAGGAAGTAAAACTCAATCCCAATACCCGGTTACAAAAGTAACACTTTCCTGCTGGGCTAAGGGTTATACACATTACAAAGAAAAAACAAGTTACCTCTTTTATTTTGAAATACGCCTGGCCCTTGATTTCTGCAGCACAGGCAAGTACTTTGTTGTTAAAAACAAATTCAACAAAAGCTTTTAAATTGGGCCAGAAAGTCAGCTGGGTTTTGCCTGAAGAAGAGACTATTTTCCAGGCCACGTCAAAACACTCGATGCAGAGTGACTCCAAGGTGGTCAGGAGCTGGCAGAGGAAAAGCAATACACATCTGTCAGTTTCAGACACATTGCCATCCTGCCTCCTTCCTCACATTCCCCTCCTCTCACCTTGGGAACCAGCACCTGCATGCAGCGGAACACAGGTAAGACGCAGTCGGAAGGGAGCATGCCCAGGGCGTCCAGTGCGGCCCGCAGGGTCTGCACTGGCATCTGAACGGCCAGCAGGAGGCACTCGGGAGCTGCGCTGTCCGTGGCCGGAATAAGGCTGTGGTAAGCTTTCAGCAGGAAGGAGAGGCAGGCCCACTGATCATGGACATATCCTGCCACGATTTTCCCCCATCCTTGGGAAGAGGAACATTCTTCAAAAAAACTGAAATTAGAACAGAAAAGGTTACTAAGCCAAACTTCCCCAAATCTATCTTCCCTTCTTTGGCATAGAGCACAAATCTTCATACAAGGGCTGAGGTCTGAATGCGCCCAGAATTCCTGGGCAGTGCTGGGAGGTGGGGTCCTGGGATGAGATCCTCAGAACTGACTAAGGTTTTCACTCACTTCCTTCCCCACGGTAAGCTCTTGCCCTGGAGGACGGGCCTAGGTGTGTGTGCAAGTTCACATGTAAGCGGTGCACCTGTGCAAGTGTGCAAGCATGTGTGTAGGGTGTCTTCAATCACTCCACCGTATTTTTCAGCTTGGGTCTCTCACTTGAACTCAGAGCTCCCTGATTTGGCTGGTCCTGCTAGCCTGCTAGCCATCTCTGGGATCCCCACCCGTGTCTCCTGGATGCTGGGATTACAGGAGTGTGCCACCATACACTTTGTGGGAGTGCTGAGGACCAGAGCTCTGCTCCTCATGCTTCCACAGTAAGAGCTTTATTCACTGAGCCATCTTCCCAGATCCCCAAATCAGATGTCTAGGCCTCAAAAACAAAGACACCACTTGGGTACCTGCCATTCTCCAAGGAGCGCATGCACCCACTCTGCTCCTCTACACGGGGCTTCTGCAGTCCCTGGCTTAGTGGAAGGGTGGAAAGGAACCGTTCCAGGGGCCCAGCGCCCAGAGTGCCCGGCTGTGACACGGGATGCTGGTCCGCAGCCTCACATAGTGTGGCCAGGGCGGCCATGCTAACCACTCTCTGGATCTGACGTCCCAGGGTCGGCTCCTGCAGGGGACACAGAGCAACCTTCAAGTGACAGAAGCCAGTCAGTCCACGGGGACTGGGGTGAGCAGGCAATGGTGCCTACTGCTCTCTCCTTGTTGGTACAGATATGACATCCAGACAGACAGGATGCAGATTTACGAAGGCTTCCCTAGACAGGCATGAGCAGACGTGGGAGTAGTGAGCCAGCATTTTCTTCCTGTCTGCATGTGTGTTCCTGTACATGTGATGCACATGTGTGCAAGGGAATGTGCATGTGGAGGGCAGAGGACAACCTATCCCACCTTTTTGGAAACAAGATCTCTCAGTGGTCTGGACCTCATCCATTGGCCTAGACTGGCTGGCCAGGTGAGTTCCAGGGATCCTCTGGTCTCCCCTTCCCCAGCACTGGGTTTAGAGGTGTTCACCACCCTGTCCGGCATTTCGATGTGGGGGCTGGGGACTGAAGTCAGGTCCTCGTGTCTATGAGGCAAGTACTTTCCCAACTGAGCCATTCCCCCAAGCTCCCAGAATTCAGCATTTAAGAGGAAAAGCCAGCCTCTGTGCTTGGCTGAGGGCACTTAGACCTTGTGCACAATAAGATGAGCTGCACGGAACAGCCAGGTGCATGCCTCTCCCTGCCCACACACACCTGTATACAACATTCCAGGGGTGAAGGTTTACTTCACTGAACACTGAAGCAAGCTTGTAAGAAAGACTCCACGTTGCCCCGTATGTCTTGGGCCAGATTAGAAACTATTGTCTATTTATGAATCCAAGTGTTTTTATTTATAGTTTTCTGACCTTACAGAAATATAATGGTTTGGGGTTGGAGAGATGGCTCAACAGCTAAAAGCATTTGCTGGCCCAGGTTCAAATCCCAGTACCCATGTAAAGCCAGATGCACAAAGTGGTTCATGTGTCTGGAATTAGTTTACAGCAGCAGGAGACCCTGGAGTGTCCATTTTTTCCTCTCTCCCACTCTCTTGTAAATGAATAAAAAATATATTTTTTTAAAAAATATTTTAAAAAAAATAAATATAATGGACTAGAGAGCTAGCTTAACGGTTAAGGCGTTTGCCTGCAAAGCAGAAGGACCCGAGTTCAATTCCCCAGTACCCACGAAGAAGCCAGATGCACAGTGGTGCATGTGTCTGGAGTTCGGTTGCAGTGGCTGGAGGCCCTGGCATGTCTGTTCTCTCTCTGTCTGCTTCTCTCTCTCTATCTCTCTCAAATAAAATAAATATGAAAAGAAAGAACCCTTATAAAAAACAAATATAGTTTAATTAAAACAAATACTTAATCTTTCCTATCAACATTCCTCAGTAGGTAGGCAGCACATTAATTTCTCTTTGGATTGTATAATGTTACACAAGTACATCTAATTAGTGTCAGTATATAAATTTGCTTTTGGGTTTAATGGAAAGGAAGAAAAGGAGGAAGGGAGGAGGAAGAGAGGGAAGAAAGAAGGGAGAAAGAGAAGAAGGCAGACTAAAGACATTGACATGTTCAATACCACGATGGGCCAACCATATTCTCAAGAGTAGTGCCCACAGTGGGCACTACTATTTTAACAACTCATTTCAACAAATACTTTTTTTTAACATGTACAATTAATTTTAATTAATTTAATTAATTTAATTAATTTTAATATTACTCTAGAACAAATGTTCATAAGAGTTTGCAAAACAAATTCTATTTAAGGTATTACAAAATCAAATATTAATCCATTTCATAGTTATTTCATGAGAAAGATTGAAATTGTACTTTGACACATTATGATGAGACATTATTGATACACATCTGTCTCAGAGGTCTTGATTTCTTCAATAGTAACAGTATTTTGGGTTTTATAAGCAGACAGAGAGAAGGCTAGGTGTGTGGGCATGTGTAGAGCACACAGCACAGATACTTTGATTTTTTTTAGAACATTAATATACGAAAATATTGCAAATTGGTCGTGTTCCTATGGGGTTATACTCTTAAGTCCTCTCTCCTCTACCCCCAAGCAAATACTTGTTATCATTGCAAAATATTATCAAGCAACCAAATATGTCACTCGACAAAACCACGCACGGGTCAGCCCAGGAGAATTACCTGTCCGCCATCAGCCTCCTGAAGATGGCGGATGCACGCGGTTTGCAAGGGAGAAATGACTCTGCCAACAGGGTCGCCTGCTCTCCACCCCAGCTTCCTGCGGAGGTCCAGGAGCTTAGCCAACACCTTCAGGTATAAGTGACAACGGTCCACATCGGGCACCTGTGACAACCGGGAGACGGAAAGGGCACAAGAGGGCCTGTGATTTTCACACAACCAGGAGAGCTCAGGCAGGAAGTGATTCCTGTGTTTATTTAAAAGAACTAACGGGACACTGACGAAGCAACATTCACCCCACTGAGCTGCGCCTAGGGACGCCCTTCTCTGCGCTCACAGACACTTCACATCAAACATGGCCCCAGGAATCCTCTCGGGAGGCAGATGCTGTCATGCCACATGATCGGACCTCACTGGGAAGATCACCATCCTACTCTGGAAGTAGGGCTGGGAGATGGCTCAGTAGAAGATGCGCTTGCTGCCAGCACCCACGTAGAACCAAGATGGCAGCATGTGTCTGGAACCCCAGGGTGCCTGCAGTGAGATGGGAGGCAGACACGGGAAGACCCCCAGGAAGCTCACAGACCAGCTAGCCTGGAAACACAGCAGTGAACGAGACACCCTGCCTTGTACCAAAGGTGCTCTATGACCTCCACATGTGCACCACGGCAAGTGTGTGCGGAGCATACACGCTCACACACGCCAGAGGAAAGAGAAAGAAACCTGAGTCTCAGGAGGGTCAACAATCGTCCCAACATCTCAGAGCAAACGGCTGGAGGAACAGGATTCCCGACAAGTCTTACCTACCATGCACCAATTCTGCAGGCTTCCTCCAGGCCCCCCACTCCCCAGCCACACGAGGGGGACAGCAGCATCTACCTCAGAGACGTTCGAAGACATAAAGTACATCGGTGGACTAGTGTGTGGTGGCCGTCATGATAGTTACAGTAACAACAGCTGATCACTGAACACAGGAAGCCCGTTCTGGCTCGAGAGAGGAAAGCTACCCCAATGGAGGACTTACACTCTGAAGTTCATTCGTGGTGAGTCTCCTGAGAACAAACTGAGACACACTCTCTGTGGCAGACATGACGTAGGCCTGAAGAACTGTGGACACCTTATCTGTAGGGAGAAAGCATCTGCTCAAACAACAGAGTTGGGGTCTTTGGTACAAACACCCCCAATACTCCGGTACAACCACTAGAAACGAGGGAGAATGACTGAGAATGAAGGATGATAGAATCACTGTTCCTACTGTGGCGAAGTCTATGGCTAACCTTAAAAACCATGAAAAGGAGAGAAGGGAGACAGCTCAGTAAAGTGCTTGTTTGGCAAGTTTGAGGACCCGAGTTCAAGCCCCAGCTCACATGAAAACGCTGAGCGTGGTGGTGTGTGCCAGAAGTAACAGTGCTGGGGAGGCAGAGGCAAGTGGAGCTCGCTGGCCAGCTAGTCTAGCCTGAGCAGTGAGCTCCAGGCCAAAGGGAGACCCTGTCTCAAAAGAAGGCGCAGAGTGACTGAGGAACCCAACGCTGACCTCTGGCCTCCCTCCACATGCACACGGGCACACACACAAGCACAAGGAAGCGCACACACACAAATATGCATCTGCACACATACAAACACACGCACATGCCAAAAAACACATTACCAATATGGCATTATAAAATATCTATACATGTGGCAAAATCCCTTTTCTAGAATGCATGGAGGTATCAAAGATAAGCTGGGTGTGGTGGCGCATGCCTTTAATCCCAGCACTCGGGAGGCAGAGGTAGGAGGATTGCCATGAGTTCAAGGCCACCCTGAGACTACATAGTGAATTCCAGGTCAGCCTGGACTAGAGCAAGACCCTACCTCGAATAACCAAAAAAAAAAAAAAAAAAAGATAAAAGTCAAAATGGAGGGGGCTGGAGGACTCAGGGGCTGGAGGGCTCAGGGGATGGAGGTGATGTCCACCCTCTGCTCATGCCATCATTTTCCCTGCCATCATGGAGCTTCCCCTTGAGTCTGTAAGCCTAATAAACCCATTCCTCCCATCAGTTGCTTTTTGTGGGGTTCTTCTTGGTAACAACGAGAAAGCTGACTACAGCGTATTCCCTTCTTTGCAGCGCTCCTGTCCTCACTCGCCTTTTACACGATTGGGAGACAAAGAACTCGAGAGCCATCGGCTTTGGGAATTTAAGTGACCATTGTGTCTGGTGTGATAACGCCCAAGCTACACCCACTCGGGGCCTAGAAAGGCTCTGTCGCTCTCCAAGCCTGCAACAAGACCACTTCCTCCAACAAGACCACTTCCTGCAACAAGACCACTTCCTCCAACAAGACCACTTCCTGCAACAAGACCACTTCCTGCAACAAGATCACTTCCTCCAACACCCAACATCATACTGTCAAACATGGATCCTGCTTAAAGACAGGACAAAGTGATCCTTTCCAATGGCCTGGAAATCACTCTGTGATGGTGAATACTGTCATCCTGACACGATCTAGAACCGTCTAGGAGACAAATCTCTGCACAACCATGAGGGAACTGCTAGACCAGGTTAGTTTAAATAGACCCACCCCAAGTGTGGGTGGACTATCCTTTGGGCTGGGGCCCAACTGAAGAAGGAGAAAGCAAGCTGAGCACCAGCACTCATCTCTGCTTCCTGACTGCATACCATGTGACCAGGCCTTCCCACCATGACAGACTGCATCCACTTGAACTGTAAGACAAAATAAATCCTTCCTCCCTTTTAAGTTATTTTGTCGCAGCAAGAAGGAAAATAACTAACACAATAAAACAAACATAATTTAAGAAAAAAAAAAAACAAAGGAAATCACATTCTAAATGTTAACCAACCCATGTAGACCATCAGATCACCTCATCACCTCCACTGAGGCCCAGCAGCTCAGCAGATACCCAGATACCTGAGTGTGAACAGCCTCCTGATGCCAGGAGGGCAGGGGCTCCCTCACTCCCAGCGCCAGCAGCACCCAGCCAGAGCCCCCTAACACACACCATGATGCATCCTCACCTTCTTGGGGACTGGCATCTCTCAGTGTGCAAGTGTCCAAGAGTGCCACCAGCAGCTGGAGGCACCTGTCAGTCCTCAGCAAGGGCATGTAGGCACTGGTGGCCAGCTTCGCCAGGGCATCCAGGAGAGGGTCTAAGAAGATCCTCAACACATTCTCCGTCCTCTGTTTTTCACTAGGCAGTAAAAGACGTGTCCCCATTAACCACTGCAAGAGCATAGAGACACGATGGGTGCCTCCTCTCTCCCCAGTGGGGTGGGTCACACGAGTTCCTCTCTGGACAGCTGATACACCCAGCACCTATGAGGACTGATCTCAGTCAGGGCTTTCTGCTGAGTCGAGTCAGTGGAGGAGAAAGTGAGTGGAGAGCCACCAGCTTCAACTCCAGGACCTCGGGAGGCAAAGCCTGTGCCCACATTCTGTACACGTTCAACTGCCAAGGCGCGGACTCCTTGACGTGAAAAGGCAAAGCCAGACATAGTCAAGGGGGTGTGACGTGTTTTAAAAAAAGAAACCAAAAGATGTGAAGCTATTATAACCAATGTCCGTAGTACAGTTTTGTCTAGAAAAGGGATTTCTTATATCAAATTAACTATAAAAAGAAAACTAGCTGTATGCCATGCAAATGTCTTGCCTAGTTCTTCGGTCACAGCTGGGTGAGAGCCGATCTGCCTCTGTTCCCAAGTGCCGCTTGACCGTGGTTCCATCTTTGCTCACGTGATGCCTTTTGCATGGGAGTCAAATCCAGTAAAGGGCTTTTGACCTACTGTGTTTTGGTTTTGGAAGCAAGATCTCATCCTACCCCAGGCTGACCTGGATCTCACTCTGTAGCCCAAGTTAGGACCCTGAACTCCCAGTGATCCTCCTACCTCTCAGCCTCCTGAGGGCTGGGCCACCAAGGCCTGCAACCCCAAGACTGGCTTATCTTTACCTAATTTTAGAATCCATTCTTCTAATATTGATAGCAAAAATTGTGTCATTATATCTTTCTCTAATTTCATATTAAATTAATTCTTTTCTCCCCCTGCCCCAGGCGGGATCTTACTCTATCCTAGGATGACCTGGAACTCATTTTGTAGCCCCAGGCTGGACTTGAACTCACAGCGATCTTCCTACCTCAGTCTCCTGAGTGCTGGGATGGTAAGTGTATGTGATTAAGCCTGGCTTTAAATGGTTGAGTTTAGCATTTAATTTACCAAGCTGAACACACTGCTAGGCCCCAGTCCTTTCATCTGCTGTTAGTTTTGACCACTGTTTCCGTGTGACTACCAATCACTGCCAAGTCCAAATATGCGTGGGCACATCCGATGACCCCCTCTTTTGCACTGAAGAAACAATTACCTGAATGGAGTCTTCATTCCTTCCACGTCCACGGCCAGCAAGACCATCAGAGCAGTCAGCTTGGCTTCCAGCCAGTCGGGCAGAAAGCGGCTTTCTTCTGTGCCAATAATAAAAGGTAAGGTTTGAGAAGTGCTCACAAAACCCTTCAAAACTGAAGCTCTGAATCAAAATGATTACATGATACTCTTTACCCACATCAGGTTATTAGAGAAGAAACAGCCGAGGCACAATAAGACTCGACATTATGAACCCCATTTGGAGAGCTGTATCCCCACTGTGCGCGGTGCTCCAGCATGTCTGTAGCATGAAAGCTCAGTACAATAGAAGAGGAAAGCCTGAGGGCCAGGGAGATGGCCCTGTGGGTGAAGCGTGTGCCACACAGGCATGAGAACCCGAGTTCCGATCCCGCCCAGCATTCACATAAATACCAGGCACAGCAGTGCCCGTCAGTGATCCCAGCCCGGGGGAGGTGGAGAAAGGAGATCCCCAGGGTAAGCCGGCCAGCTGGACTAGCCAATCAGTGAGCTCTGGCTTATCTCAATAAGTAAGGCAGAGAGCCTACACCTCAATCTGGCTCTCTCAATCCCTGAAGACCATTTCACACTTACTTTCCCAGCCAGGTGACTTCACGTACTCTTGAACAAGTTTCTTCACGTAAGCATTCAGAGATGTCTCCTGCAGTCCATCAGAGTCACGAATCCAAGACTGCCTGAAGAATCTCTCATTGACACACAGCCAGTCACAGAGCTAGAAAAGAAAAACACAACAGAATTACTTTATTTAAAAAACCTAACGGGGGCTGGAGAGATGACTCTGTGGTTAAGGCGCTTGCCTGCAAAGCAGAAGGACCCAAGTTCAATTCCCTAGTACCCATGTAAAGCCAGATGCGCAAAGTGGCACATGTGTCTGGAGGCCCTGATGAGCCCATTCTCTCTCTGCCTCTCTCTCTCTTTCTCTCTCAAGTAAATAAACCTAATGGAACAGTTTCAAGTTCCCCTGAGAAAAATCGTCTTTCTTCCACAGTAAACTGAATTTAAATCATTAATAACAATAGCTTCTTTATAATCTTATGGGAGGTCATTAACTAAAGAGTGAGGTAACGCATGACTGAAAGCACACTCCAGTCCAACCTCTCATTATTATATTGTTTGTTTGTTTGGGGGGGTCTAGGTAGGGTCTCGCTCTACCCCAGACTGACCTGGAATTCACTATGTCATCTCAGGGTGGCCTCCAACTCACAGTGATCCTCCTGCCTCTGCCTCCTGAGTGCTGGGATTAAAGGTGTGCGCCACCACACCTTTAAAAAGCAAGCCAGCTCTCATTATTACACCCACCAGGCTGGACCTCTCTCATGTCTCTCCATCTTCAAAAGTTATACTAATTGGGAGAGATGAAGATTAGAAGCTGGCCAACTGCACAGTAAACAAGAACCAGAATCAGTAGCAGGAATGCTCACCCATGGTTCAGGGCTGGGGCTGAAGCTCAGTGGAAGAGTGCTTACCTAGCATGCATAAAGCCCTGGGTTCTGTTCCCAGTGCCACATAAACCAGGTATGGGGGGCACACCTGTAATCTCACATAAACCAGGTGTGGGGGGCAAGCCAAGTGTCAGCACCGCAGAGGTAGAAGCAGAAGGGTCAGAAATTCATGGCGATCCTGGACTATATAATCACTTCTAGGCCAGCCTGGGATACATGAGACCCTGCCTCAAAAAGGGGGAGAGGGGGGACATGTGAATGAGACCTTAGGGCCAGAGGTCAAGGACAGGTTCTCAAAGAAGGAGGTTTCTGGGCCAGGGCCTGTGGGGCATGCTGGGAGCAGAGGCCTGATAGACATGAGGTTGGTAATAACCCAGAGAACTAAAGACAGGAGGAATTGAGAATTACCAAAACATCAGACCATGAACTGACAGAAAGGAAAAAGAGGAGGCTGGTGTTCTCATGTTTTTGAGTCTAACGTGGACATTTCTTCTGACAAACAGTCCCTTCCTGGTGACCTGGAGGGGCTCAGCGGCCTGAGTTAGGTGGCTCAAAGCAAATACACAGTATTTCAGACCCCTGCAGGCAAAGCAACTGGGATATTTTACATAATGGTCAGTAACGAATTTAACTAGAAAATACTCTTTTTTAAATAAAGCTTTCAAAGAACTTATTAGCAACCTCACCTCTGTCCACAGCGTGGTCCCCCGTCCTAAGGACTCCTCTTGTCTCAGAGAGATGAGAAATGTTGACACATCAGAAAACATTACTTTCTCCTAGGCAGGGAGTTTTTTTAAAAAGAACTGTTTTTAGAAGCTGGGGAGATGGCTCAGTGGTCAAAGGCACTTGCTTGCAAAGCCTGATGGCCTGGGTTCAATTCCCCAGTCACCCACTTAACAGAGACCCTGGTGTCCCCCACACCCCCCCCCACACAAATAAAAAATCTAAGTACTCAGTTTAAACAAGTTAAAGTTGAGTATTACTACCAGGTAACGAAGTTACATTTTAAAAAGAATTAGTCTACTATAAAAATAAATGAATCAGTGGCAATCCAGCATTACATCTGCACACACACCACACCACACATGAGACACACACATACGAGACACACACATACGAGACACACACACACACACACAATAAAAACGACAAAACCCACTGGGGTCCCTCATCCCCTGAAGGTTGCACATCTTGGTCTTTGTCCTGAAAACCAAGGTCAGCCAATCTGTTCCCATTCTCTGTGTAATGAGCTCCTGGGGAACATGGCATGCTCACTTGTTCATACTGAGGCTGTTGGGAGACCACGTGACCTTCAGAGTCTCCATCCCACTCACCACCCATCCCTGCAGGGACAGTATACAAACCCTGCTCTAGGAGGCATGTTTGTGGGGACTTCTGTTTCAGAAGATGAGGGACAGAAACCAGATATGAGCTACTTTCCTGGTGAGTCACCCAGCACAGGCTAGTTCCTCCAGAGAGCTGTGAAAGTACCTAAAAAATACTGCCTCCAGGAAAGCGGCTGCATCCTTGTGGAGGGAGAGCCCGTCCTGAGGCCAAGGTCTACACCAGCCTTGACCTCACCCATACTGGCATGCCTGAGCCCGAGGGCCAAAGGCTATTCAACATGACCCACATCATGGGTCCTCACATTTCCTGTGCAGTGTGGCCACTCCTGTCACCTAGGAGATCAAATAATCCCAAACCCAAACTCCTGGATGGCAGCCGAGGGCCGTCATCAACATATCCTTGAGATGGTGTTATGACAGGCCTGCCCCCTCCTCGTCTGTGCAAAGGACCCAAGTGGGGCTGGGGTGACAGTTCCGTGGGTAGGAGCACTTGCTGGGCAAGCATGAGGACCTGGGTTTGATCCCATGTAAAGAGCCAGACATGGCCACGAAAGCCTGTAACCCCTGTGTTGAGAAGGGCAGATCCCGGGGCTCCCTGGTCAGCCCGTCTAAGGGAAAGGGAAGAGAGAGCAGGAAGCTCCAGGTCTGTCAGTGAGAGACTCTGTCTCAGAGAGATAAGCAGAAGAATAATAGTAGACACCTGACTTCTTGAGTGCATGTGCACACACACACACACACACACACACACACACACACACTTACCACATCCACCAAATTCATGGCTGCCTGGAGAAGGTAGCACTGGGCGGCCCCTCTGAGGAGGATCTGGTGTGTGATCATGGTGCACTGGATGACGTCCCTGACATCAAAACACAAAAATGCTTTTGCAGGTTCCCAGGGGCAATTCTGACCTCTGGCAATTACTGACTTACACCATCGACAATTTCCAATGCAGAAAGGGACTATGCCCAGAACATGGTGGCCCTGAGCAGAGGTTAATTTTCTTTCTTTTTTAAAAAAATATTTTATTTATTCATTTTTCAAGCAGAGAAAGAGAGAGAGAGAGAGCACACCAGGGCCACCACCTTGTGGGTCTGGCATATGTGGGTACTGGGGAATTGAACCTGGGGCCTTAGGCACTGGAGGCAAGTGCCTTAACCGCTGAACCATCTCTCCAGCCCCAGAGGTTAATTTTCTTAATTCTCCTTTTGAGATAAGATGTTGCTATGTATGTAGCCCAAGCTGACCTCAACACTATAGCGCAGGCTGGCCTCAAGCAGGTGATCTTCCTGCTTCAGCCTCCTGAGTCCTAGATTTACAGGTATGCCACCACCACACCTGGCTAGATTTGTATTTGTTTTGTTGTTTTGATGTTTTTTCGAGACAGAATCTCGCTCTAGCCCAGGCTGAGCTGGAACTCACTCTGTAGTCCCGGCTGGTCGAAAATTCAAAGCGATCCTCCTATCTCTGCCTCCAGAGTGCAGGGATTAAAGGTGTGCTCCACCACACCCGGCAATAGTTCAACTGCAATATGAAATCAATCTCTTTTAAAAATAAAACTATAAACTGGGCATGGTGCCTCATGCCTATAATCTTAGCACCCAAAGGGTTGAAGCAGGAGGACTGCTGTGAGTTCAAGAGCAGCTTGGATCACACACAGTAAGACTGAGGCCATCCTGGGTTATAGAGTGAAACCGTCTTAAAAAAAATAATAAGATAAAATTAAATCGAAATATAATAAAGATGCTTTTAAAGTAAAAAAATTTGCATTTTGAAAGGTACTCTGATGTTTTGCCTTTAGCTTTCTACTTATCAATATTAAAAAAGCCCTCTTTTAAGTAATCGAAACCCCAGTAGCAAGAACGCATGTAAATATGAATTACATATTTAAATTAATCATTCATAAAACAGGCTCAACTATATGAGTAAAAAGATTTCCATTTTTTCTTATATAAAATTATATGAACTGAAAGTACTAGATTAAGGCAGAAGCAAAACTGATAGACAGATCAAAAAGTCAAAGCAAATAACTATGAATGAACATGTGTTAGGTAATTACCTGAGAGCAGCAAGGCCTTCCACACCCAGGACCTTACATCTCGGGATGCTTGCCAGCGCCCTGGAGAGAAACAGGACTGGCACGGCACACCAGGGTCTGTTTGCCATCCTCTGAAGGAACTTCAATAGGAAACTACCTACAGCAGAAGTGAGACAATGTCCTCAGCGCCCACAAGCACAGGGAGAGAGGCTTCACAACCAAGTCCCATGAAGCAGCATTCCAAACCCACCACAATGGCCAGGAACAAAAGGACGATGACACGTCGGGAGGGAGGTAGAGGAACTGCAGTCCTCCCATGGCGGGAATGTACACAGTGCAACCAGCATGGAAACAGTTACGGACGGTCACCAAAATGACAGGGCTTCCACGGATACCCAAGAGAATGGAACACACGTGTGACTGTTCGTGGTGACGTCACTCATTACAGTGAAGAGAGGGAGCCGAAGAAAAGGCTGTGGAGTAGGACTCAGCCCAGGATGGAACGCCAAACAAACCTGGGAAACGCTGCTGTGTAACACGCAATGTTCACTTCTGTGTGCATGGAGTGCTTAGAATGCAGAAATCTATGCAGACAGAGGTGGTGACCGCTCACAGGAACAGAGAAACCAGATCGAGGACAGTTGTACAACTCATGATAATAAACTCCACCGAATCAAACAGTCGAAAGGGACACTTGTCAGAATGGGAACTAAATTTCAATAAAGCCTAAGAAGAAATCAGTGTCATTTCAATTTCCTTCCTACTTAGTAAGATATGTGTCCCAGGTACGGTGGTGATTCGGATGGGGAGAGGGAGTGGCTGTCAAGAGCTCATCACTAACAAGGCGTCTCTATCATGCCTCCAAGGCTCAGGGAAAAAGAATGTGGAGTCAGGGGGTAGGAAGGAGTGCTTGGAGCCCTGTTCTCTGGGCAAGAACTGACTGCTGCCTTCATGTCCTCCAGGAGAGGTCATTCATTACCCCCACAAGACCTGCATACCTCTGACCCCATCAACACGTTGACATGGAGGAGAACAAAAGAAATAAGGCATCAAAACAGAAGACGGGGCTGGAGAATGATGGCTTTGTGGTTAAAGGTACTTGCCTGTAAAGCCTGAAGGCCCAGGTTCGATTCCCCAGTACTCATGTAAAGCCAGATACACAAAGTGGTTCATGCATCTGGAGTTTGTTTACAGTGGTTAGAGGCCCTGCCGTACTCCTTCCTTCCTTCCTTCCTTCCTTCCTTCCTTCCTTCCTTCCTTCCTTCCTTCCTTCCTTTCTTTCTTTCTTTCTTTCTTTCTTTCTTTCTTTCTTTCTTTCTTTCTTTCTCTCTCTCTCTCTCTTTCTTTCTTCTTTACTTTTTTCTTTCTCTCTCAATTTCTCTCTCCACAAATAACTATACATCTTAATATACATTAATTATATTAAAGGCAAATGCCTTTAATCCCAACACAAGGCCAGCCTGAGACTACATAGTGAATTCCAAGTCAACCTGGGCTACTTCAAAAACAAACAAAAAAAAAAACAGGGCCCGGCGTGGTGGCACATGCCTTTAATCCCAGCACTCAGGAGGCAGAGGCAGAAGTGGGGAGACCGCCATGAGTTCGAGGCCAACCTGAGACTACACAGTGAATTCCAGGTCAGCCTGGGCTAAAGTGAGACCCTACCGCCAAAAACAAAACAAAACAAAAAAAGTAACCAAAACGATCCACCTTCTATAAAGTCATGATACAAAGACCTTATTTGCCTTTTTCCCAACTTTTGAATAACCCCACACAACCAGTCATCTGGTCATCCTATTGATATAAGGTTCAGAGACCATTAAGAAGAGGTGGGAGAAAGAATCGAAGAGCCAAAAGAGGGGGAGGACTGCTTGCAATACTGTCATCAAGACACAAAGCGTCGGTGGTACTCATGACCTCACAGCGGTCATGACCTACCCGAGACCTGCATAATCAGAGGGGGGGAAACGATGACATCAAAACAAGAGAGAGACCAGCTGGAAGGAAGAAGGGCTTCATGAGGGGAAGAGAATTATGCTCAGATATGTGATCTGTATGTATGAAGGGTGCCAATAAAAAGTTTTTTTAAAAAAGAAAGGAAAGAATATATTCCACACCCAGGGTCACTAAAAGGCTCAGGGCAGGAGAGACAGACGGGGACTAGGAAAGCAGAGTAATTCCTCCGCTGCCCAAGAAGCAGACTCTCCCTGCCTTGTACTCGACATCCAACCTCGGCTCATGGAAGGAAATGCAGCCCAAGTGGGAGAAGGTGGCTATTTGCAGAAAGCAGGGGCTCACATAAAACAAGTCCATATGTCTTTCCGAAAAGAACAATGCCACAATGGGGATTTTTGCCGCTTCTTTCTTAAACCAGGCTCTCTGCTCAACCGATTTTGCCCCGCTGCCTGAACTGCAAAGCGGACATTGAGGCCAGCCAGCTACGGCTCCTACCCTCCCTCCCTCCCTCTGCAGGGCCACTGGTGGCCAGCAGCTCCTGCTTCAAGGAAGCAGCCTGCAGAAAGCTGGCGTCATGGACAGACCCTTGTCCAACGTCGATCATGTCACAGCATGGCGTGGATACCAAAAGACGCTCAACGTTTTCAATAATAATCAATTTGAAAACCTCTTCACTGATACGTACTCTTGATTTCTTCAGGAAGAAGAGAAACGTAAGTGACTAAAAACTTCTGTAACTTTAATCCCAGTGGAGAACCACTTCCTACCAACTGGCCGGGAGACCTATAGACACAGAGAGAGAGAAAACAAGGGTTTAAAATCCATTTATAAATGCATGTGCTGAAACAAGTCTAAACACACCATGGCTCTAGCATTGTGGCAACGAAACGGTCAGAATCTTATTTCTCTAAACCTCCATTTTAGTTTTCAACCAAGTTCTGAGAATCCCTCTGGTAACAGGAAGCAGATGTTCCCTGAGAATGAATAGGGTCTCCAGCCTGCCATCCTGAGGAGGCATTTTCCTTTCGTCTTACACACACACATCCATCTAGATAAACAGCATCATAAAGGCATAGAACTTGATGCTCATACTGAACTCTATTTTATAGCCTCCAAGATATAATTCAATGACTTTAAATCTTTAGGTCTAAAATACAAGGACATTCACAGTAAAGACACATATTAATAATGACTTCAGCAAAGCATTTAATTGTTAACGTCGACTCAAATCATGTCCTTCTGCCCTGGGCTTCTTCCAGGAAGGTAACCTGCTGATGGGAGGCAGTGG